>CAXHJY010001576.1:160000-170000 GCA_964016885.1 Eledone cirrhosa | reverse complement strand
AGGATAAAATGATTTGAGTTGTTAAAACGTAGGATATGTTTTCCGCCATTTGTTCCGGCTCTTTGTATTTTGAATTTAACTCCCACTTTGCCTTTAATCCTTGTGAGATTGATAAATTGGATTAGCGTAAAGATGCCCTGTGATATCTCTTCCGGCTCGGTGAATTCTGAATTTAAATCCAACCTCTTGTCACCAGAATTGTGCTGACAATATAGGATTGAGGTTTCTATCGTTAAAACACACAGGAAACCCCGCAATGAGAGGCAACCCATAAGAGGTTGGTGATATTTACGCATGTATAAGCTATAATCACATATTTACTAAGGACAATAGCTGAAGAAATAATGTACCGGACTAACAGGTGCTGAAGTTGCTTGTTCGATATTTGTGTAGGATATTTAAATCGACAGATCGAGTTTTATCTAGTCACAACTGGCTGAATATAAAAGATGCTAGATTACTGAAGCTAAATCGTTCGTTCATCTCCAGTGGTTGGTAAAAGATTGAGCCTATTCTGACATTTCACCGTTAGGTGTCTTCCGGCATATGTCCATATGTAGCTGTTATTATTAAAATCTGAAACTCTGGTAGTATTACATTACTAAAAGTAAAGTGTAACGTGATATTTAACTGACAAGATCATAAACGGTCAATAGGTTCAGGTCTCTGTTAACATGGTGTCATAACTTGACAGCTTTCAGTTCAAACTTAATAATAATCAATGTTGTCAGCGATAAACGATAGCTAATCTATTATGAAGAACGTATGGCAATAAAAAAAAACCTACTTGTCGAGAGAGAGGGTGGGGGGATATATCTTCTCAAGATTTATTGTACAATGGAGAACATTGTAAAACGCATTCGGGTTTAATTAGAGCTTTAGAATGAACCCAGAAATGGAGAATGTGAAAAGAAGTGTGTCTTTATGACTCATCAGAGCGGGTTTTGAAGTATTTCTTTTTTATTTCTTTTTTATAATTGACATAACGTAGTGAAGTTTGTGTGACGATATATGAGTGTTGAATTTATAGATTTACACCAAGGCATGTGTTGCTCACGTTGCGTTGGCCGTGAAATATACAAAGACACACACACACACACACACACACACACACACACACACACACATACACACACACACACACACACACACACACACATACATACACACACAGACACATACACATATATGTGTGAATGTGGGTGTGCATGTATATATATATATAAATATATATATATATATATATATATATATATATATATATATATATATATATAAATATATATATATATATATATATATATATATATATATATATATATATATATATATATATATATATATATATATACACACACACACAGGTAAAATTCTGTTATAACGAATACCATTATAACGAATTTTTCAGTATAACCAATTTTCTTTTCAATCCCCGCTCGATTTGTTTCGGTCGGTCTCATTATAAAAAATGTTCGTTACAACGAATTCTCTATACCCCGTGCATTTCGTTATAATGGAATTTCACTGTATATATATATATATACATATATATATATATGTATATATATATATATATATATATATATATATGTATATATATATATATATATATACATATATATATATATACATATACATATATATATATATATGCAAAAATACATATACACATACAAACATCCATCCATATATACATATATACATATATACATACATACGTACATACATGCATACATAAGTGGTGGTGTACTGAGTTACTCAAACCACTATATTCCCAACAAATCAGCCATGGACTCGTTGACATGCTTTTAAGAATGAAGATTTCAACGTACAATAACCACGTGATCACTCTACGAAGAGCATTGTTGGATACATAATACAACGAAAATCTTATCAGAATGAACTTAAACTTGTTTCAATACCATTCGTAACCTCGAAATTATCAGTCAGAAATATGGGTGAGGAAAGTACTTTAGACGAATGTTCTGTAAACAAAATAACATACAATAGGGTATCGCATATGTAATAAAGTGCATTGAAAATCAGCTATCGGCTGAGATCATAAAAGTATTTAGTATAGAACAACTAACTGTAAAGAAGGTTAAAACTCTAAAAAGAACAAAGAATGGAAATAATTCGTATAAAATTAACCAATCGAATTTTTTTGAAGATTGGAAAAAGGAAAAAATAAATAAATCCTCCAAATTGAGAGATCAATGTTCCAATATTACGGGCAGGTTGTTATAATGTCTTGGGAAAGAATCGCTGGACAGAATTTACGGGAAAACCCAACTAACAGAAGACCCAGAGGTAGATCCCGAGCAAGATGGTTGGATAACATCCATGATCTTGGCTGGTTTCCCTTGGGGATCCAGCCGGAACAATTGGAGACGGTTGCTTCCGACAGGACCCGCTGGAAGGAGTGTTTGAGGACTCTTCCCCCACCGCCCTCTCAGGAATAATGATAATAATGGTTTTTTATATAGGCACAAGGCCAGCAATTTTGGGGTGAGGAAAGTCGATTAAATCGACACCAGTGTGTGGCTGGTACTTTATGTTATCGACCCCGTAAGGATGAAAGGCAAATATAACTTCGGCGGTAGTAGTAGTAGTAGTAGTAGTAGTAGTAGTAGTAGTAGTAGTAGTAATAGTGGTGGTGGTAGTAGTAGTAGTAGTAGTAGTAGTAGTAGTAGTAGTAGTAGTAGTCGATAGGTTAACGTCGGCCCTCACCGCTTACATAGTACTGCATACAGAAGTAATGTCGGCAGCGTTAGTTTTTCCGACATACATAGGTTCTATGCTGTTGCACCGTGGAGTAAGTACATAAGAGAATAACGAATAATTATAATACAGCCAGCCATGTTCACAATCTGGCTTCCATTATGGCTGTTTGAATTTACTGACGTCCTTGAGAAAGATATGACTTGCAAAACCATTGATGTTTCTTTAGAAATCCCAGATATTTCTGACTGTTTATTGAAATAAGAACCAGTTGTTATGTCTAACTCTGAAAACAATTTGTTTGCAATGTCTTCCACATCATTAGATGGGATTTAATTGTGGTTGTGGCTGTCGTGATGATGATGATGATGATGATGATGATGATGGTGGTGAGGGTGGGGGTGATAATACTGGTGACATTGGTAGTAATGATGAAGGTGGTGATGGTGACATTGGTAGTACTGATTGTAATGATCATGATAGTGATGGTATTGTTGGTGTTAAGGGTGGTGGTAGTGGTGGAAGAGGAAGCGATGATGATGATGAGGAGGAGGAGGAGGAGGATAAGGAGGAGGAGGAGGAGGAGGATAAGGAGGAGGAGGATAAGGAGGAGGAGGAGGAGGAGGGGGAGGAGGAGGAGGAGGAGGAGGAAGCTGGTGATTATATGATGGCCGTGGTGATGATGGTGGTAGTGATTGATGATGCTGATGATGTTAGAGGTGATAATAATTGTTTCTACGTTTGGCACAAGGCCAGCAATTTCCCAGTGCATTACTGGTACATTTCTTTTTATCGCCCACGTAAGGATGAAAGGCAAAGTGAACCTCGGCGGGATTTGAACTCAGAATGGCAAGGGCCGTAACTCTATGCGCCAAAGCATGGCGTCCGACCCTCTACCGATACTGCCAAATAATGTCAATGTTATGTGAAGTTAGTTTGTCGCTGTTATTACTATTGATATTTTCCCCTGGTGTCAGCCTTCATTGAGCATGAATAGGATCAATAAACACTCCAGCCATGACCCTCCTCCCTATCCATTAATGCTTCTTTATTATTCCACTTTTAATATGTCCTTCCTTTGTTTTAAAAATTGTAGAGAGTAATATCAGGAAGATTTCGCTGTTATTTCTAGCAGGTCGAGCTAACCATCGCTCGTTTCCTTGTTGTTGTTGTTGTTGTTGTTGTCAGTAGATACGTTAGTGCTGATACGGATATGGCGATCGTTATAAATTAGTTCTAAGTTGTTGAAGGATAATTGCCAGTTTAAATATAGAACGAGGAACAACAACAAAAAATATCAACATCAACAACATCAGCATAATCATCATCAATAACAACAGCTATAACAACAATAGTAATAAACAAACACCAACAAATATAAGAGCAATAACAAAATAAAACCACAACAAAAACAAGAACAAACTTCTTCGTTCGCCATGATCATGATCATCACCACCAACAACTATAACAATAATGACAATAAGAGCCCCAAATTTTATAAGTAGGGTTAGCTATGAAGAATTTAGAGAAATCTGCCTTATAACTTGCTTGCTGTTTAAACACAGCATTTAGCGGAAGCTGTGGCAGGGACTGAGGCCATTATAAACGATAAAAGCCTTGTTTAAAACGATAACAGCAAAACTGGCAGCTGATAAAACACACATACATACGCAGACACACCGATAACTGTTATAAGGTGTAGAGAAAATTTGATGATAATAAGAGAGAGTGGTAAGGGTTGTGGCAGGAAGTACACTGTGAAACAAACCTGAAGCAGCTATTGAGAAAACCTGCTGATTTACATGGCAGACCTCTTTACCTTCGTTTTAGTTCTTCGTCGCGTGTTTCGTGTTCTTTCTTTCATATGTTCTTTATATGCATTATTTTTGTTTCGTTTTGCTGTAGTTGCTGTTCTACTATCTCTCTCTCTCTCTCTCTCTCTCTCTCTCTCTCTCTCTCTCTCTCTCTCTCTCTCTCTCTCTCTCTCTCTCTCTCTCTCTCTATCTATCTATCTATCTATCTATCTATCTCTCACTCTCTCTCACTCTCTTTTACTCTCTCTTTCTCACTTTCTTTCTCACTTTCTCTCACTCACTCACTCACTCCCTCTCTCTCTATCTCACTATATCTCCCCTCTCTCTCACTCTCTCTCTCTCTCTCTCTCTCTCTCTCTCTCTCTCTCTCTCTCTCTCTCTCTCTCTTTCTCTCTCTCTTAGTCTCTCTCTATATATATCTATCTCTTCCTCTATCTCTGTCACTCACTCTATCTCCCCCTCTCTCACTCTCTCTCACTCTCTCTTACTCTCTCTATCTATCTTACTCTCTCTATCTATCTTACTCTCTCACTCTCTCCCTCTTTCTCTCTCACTTTCTCTTTCACTCTCACCACTCCTGAACAACTACCGTCTCACTACCATTGTTATTAAACGTTTAAGTCGCCATTTTCTTTGATTCATTCTTGATATCATTGTTATTATTATTTTTATTTTTTGTTTCGTTATTCTTGTTCAACTTTCGTAATTGATGGTATTGTTGTTGCTGTTGTTATTTGATGCTGTTATTTTATTTTCTTAAAATAACATTACAACAACAATAACAAATAATACAATAATATCATCAGTAAGTGCACAACCAGCTTAATTTGGTTGGCTCAGCAGCAATGATTGTTTAAATCAAAATAGATTTGTTTGGTGAGCAATAATACAAAATATTACTGAAAGGAGAAGATCAGGGAAGAGATAGCTAGAGTATTAAGAGTGTGTTAAGTGATGAGACTGTTGCTTCTGTAAAACAGTCAACGCTGCAATGTTAACAAAGGAACTCAAGAAAACGACAACTGTTGCACTAAATGTAAATTAATGCTTCACAAATATCTGTTAATAGCAAGATTTCTGTAGGTGTAGACTAGTAAATGTTCTTTCCGATACAATTGATGGATTATTGATTAGATTAGGACCTCATTTAATTTCTCCTTTTTTTTTTGTATTTTCAATTAAAAAAAAATTCCAATAACATTTCGATGATGGAAGAGGTAGGGATGGAATTCAAGATCGATTTCAGGTAGCATCAAGCATTATATATTGTATAGAAATGGAGGTAATAAAAGAAAGACATGAAGCTTGTCAATGTTGGCTGTGATATCAATAACAGACTTTAGAATGGTTTAATGAATGTAGACATCCATCGATTTCGACGTGAGTGTTCCAGTGGTTCGATCAACGGAACAGCATCTTCGTTAAATCATAATGTAGGTGGTTGAGTATTCCACAGACATGAGCACCCTTAACGAGTTGGGTTCTGCAGAATACAGTTTGTAACAAAGCTGAAATTTTAAATGATAGATACAGTCAATCTGTCCGGGTTTCAAATAGTTACTCCCTACTCAATTTCACACACAAGGTTTGGGTTATTATTATTATTATTTTTCCTCATATCCGCCTTCATTTAGCATGAGTAGGATCAATAACCACTCGAGCCTATGGCAAAAGCCACTTACCCAAGAATCCATGCAGTTGGATTTAATCTGGAGCCTCATGATTGTGAAACATACGTTACAAGGTACGAATGCCTATATCTGTTCGTCTTACAACAAGAGTCCAGTCAATGTAAACACTTTAAGACATATTCTAACATCACCAGGAAACCATTCCTCAATTACATGACATAAGCTGAGGGAAGGGTGCAGTATTATTGTATAACTTGTTAATTTGTCTATGCCTTTGTTTCCTTTAAATAAATCAATAGTCTGTTTAAAAGCGATATTGCTTGAAAGTTGATAAAGGACATTCCTTGTAAATTTACACTTATACACATTGACTTCTCCTGTTTGCATCCATATATAAATATGAGTGTGCATTTGTGTGTGTGTTTACGTGTGTAGGTGGTATGTGTTGAGTTTCGTAATGAATTTCACTGTGTGGAAATTAATGAAAATTGTGCAACGTATCTAGGACCGACTTGTTTGACAAACATCTTTCACCAGCTATATATTTATATATATATATATATATGTGTGTGTGTGTGGGGGGGGGGGGGGGGGGTACATATATATATTTGTACAGTACTTACAGTTTCCTGGTGATTCCAACATGCATCTCCGAGTGTATAATTATATATGTAAAGTTAACTGTACGTATCAACCCTAACAATTTTTCTAATTTTCCCGTATCTTTTCTCAGTTCATTCTCATAATTCTGAAGAAGGGTTTAGCCCGAATCGGTTTATTTAACACTTCTTAATTCTCAATAACATTAAGCTAAGATTCTCCATTTGTATACAAATATCCCGTCTTGTTGTTTTCTTTATTCTATTCTTTAGTTCATTATGTATGTGTGTGTGTGTGTGTGAGTGTGTGTGAAAATGAAAATTTATATAGCACTTGTAACGGCATGCGATGCTGTGTCTTCTGCAGGAATTGTGTTGTTCGAACTCACCAGAATAGCACTAGTCTTGTAATGAGTACCTTATTTAACTGTGATCTTCCTTTGATCAACGAAAAACAATCCTATTTCATTTAACTCCTTGGCTGAGCCCTTACTGACTACGAATATATGATACTGACCAAAGGTCACACGAACGTATCCATGAAAGACATGCCAAAATCTTCCAAGCGAGCTTATTATTTCCTCAAGCAAATGTGGTGGAGAAATTTCTTCTCGACCACCTCGGTGTAGTAATCACAGATACCGAAACGTTTGAATTTAAATCCAACAGTACACTACCCACCATCAAACTATTCAAGCATTTCGAGAACGACCATTTTCTTTTTAATCAATAAATTGAAATTCAGGAGGATGAACACTAAGGACGAAACAAAAACTTGTAAAAGATCAATACTTCTACATACATACCAACCCATTGCATCCAGTGCTCTCACCAACAGATACATGAAATTTGACTCTAACATCCTTGAAGTCCTGCCATGACTGGTTACACTTAAGGGCAAGCCCAACTTCAGAACTAAAATCTCCGTCGGGTTTATCCACCCCACTCTATGTACACACACACACACACACACACACACACACACACACACACATACACACACACGTACACATATATATATATATATATATATATATATATATATATATATATATATATATATATGTATGTGTGTATGTGTGTGTGTGTGTGTGTGTGTGGTGTGTGTGTGTGTGTATGAAGACATAGAAGATAAAATTTCTAAAAATTACTGAAAAAGGAATATTTTTTAAGCCTGCACATATTCTACATCTTTTTCGGAAAGGCAGTCTCATAACCAGCAATATATATCTCATAACTATATATATATATCTCATAACCAGCAATATATATATATATATGTGTGTGTGTGTGTGTGTGTGTGTGTGTGTGTGTGTGTGTGTCGTGGTTATCTGTGTGCGTGTATGTGTGTATGTATGGATGTACGTTCATGAGAGAGTGAACGAGTGACTGTGAGCATGCGTGTACATATATTGTAGTGTGAATATTTGAGTGTAGACTTCCAAAATAGTTATTTGTAATAAGCTATGTGAACCATTCTTACACTACAGGACTGTATGAATGGTATGTAAAACTGCAGGTGTATTCTAGCTTGAGTAAACCGTAGGTTATAGCACTGACAGGAAGGGCAAACACTGCCAGGTGCCAACAATGTTCTGTAAAAGGCCACCTCTAATAAATAGTCAAGATAACAATGTTTTTCTCCGCCATTAATCATTTTGATTGCGAAGTTGCTATATAAATAAATCACTCTTCTCATCATCAACAATATTAATTGTTTCTACATTTGGCACAAGGCCAGCAATTACCCAGTGCATTACTGGTACTTTATTTTATCGACCCCGTAAGGATGAAAGGCAAAGTCAACCTCGGCGGGATTTGAACTCAGATCGTAAAGGGACATAACTATGCTGGAAAGCATGGCGTCCGACCCTCTACCGATACTGCCAATCCACCGCCCTACCTCTCATCGTCAACAATATTAATATTAAGGTTAACTTTGCCTTACGGGGTCGATAAAATAAAGTATCAGTAATACACTTGGGGTTGTTGCCGACCTTATGCCAAAAGTTGAAACAATATTATTAAGGGGGCTGTTATTGCTACTACGGTGGATTGGTTGTATCGGTAGAGCGTCAGACAACATGTTTTGCAACATAGAGTTATGGCTTTTACGTTCTGAGTTCAAATCCCACCGAGTTTAGCTTTGTCTTTCATCCTGACGGGGTCGATAAAATAAAGCACCAGTAATGCACTGGGGTCAATTTAATCGATTTTTCCCCTCCTCCAAATGTGCTGGCCTTGTGCCTTTAGTAGAAATTTTTATTATTATTATTACTAGGGCGGTGGATTGACCGAATCGGTAGAGCGTCGGACACCATGCTTACTAGCATAGAGTTACGGCCCTTTACGGTCTGAGTTCAAATCCTGTCGAGGTTAGCTTTGCCTTTCATCCTTACGGGGTCGATAAAATAAAGTACCAGTAATCTACTGGGTAATTGCTGGCCTTGTGCCAATAGTAGAAACAATTATTGTCTTCTTAATGTAAGCCCTGTGTAGCTAATAAAGAAAGTTATATATATATTTATATATATAGGAAAATGTTTAACCTCGACGGGTTATATATATATATATATATATAGGAAAAGAGTTAGGACCCCGACGGCTAAGCTCCGGCCGTTTCGACAGCTAGAATCGAAACCCCGACGGCTGTGTGTGTACACATATATATATATATATATATATATACGTATATATTTGTACTGTAGTCACAGTTGCCTGGTTTTTCTAACATAATCTACGGGTGTATAATTACATATGTAAAGTTAACTGTGCTTATCAGCCCTAACGGAGGGTCCTTCTTGATTCCATGTCTTCTGGGCTGTTCCAGAAAAGGGGACAGGGGTTCTTCGAAATAGTACCTATAAGGAGGACTTTGATCTCATGACAGTTCCAAATCCTTTTCAAAGGGCAGTGGATTGGCAGTATCGTTAGAGCGTTGGACATTATACTTTGCGGCATATAGTTACGGCCCTTTACATTCTGAGTTCAAATCCCACCGAGGTTACCTTTGCCTTTCATCCATATGGGGTCGGTAAAATAAAGCACCATTAGTACACTACCCTTCAAATTGCTGCCCTTGTGCCTAAAGTAGAAACAATTATTTTGAGAGTTGACAGTTGTAAACAAGCTTCTATTTCTTCATTGCTACATGCACTTCCTGGGGTGTGTATGATATTGTAAGTGCTTATTTGGGGCGAGGGGCTAGACGTTTGTCAATGTACTGCACCAGTCT
>CAXHJY010001576.1:145000-155000 GCA_964016885.1 Eledone cirrhosa | reverse complement strand
CTGGAGATAGCAACGGGTATTCATGTATGTATGTATGTATGCATGTATGTATGTATGTATGCATGTACGTATGAGTGTAATTTTGTATGTATGTATGTAATTATGTATGTATGTATGCATGTACGTATGAGTGTAATTTTGTATGTATGTATGTAATTATGTATGTATGTATGCATGATTGCAATTGTGTGTGTATGATAATGTGATTTCTTTGATAATCCTTTGAAGTTATCATATAAACAAAAAGCTGGTTTCTAACTATAAAACAATGCCTCAATCATTGGAATTTAGAATCCAACAACTATATAACGTTACATGCCAAACTTTATAGAAGTCTTGTGTATTTTTACAGTTCTGCCTCTAGATGATATGTTCAGGGTACGCCTTAAAAAATATATTCTTCCTCTGTAATATATTATTGTTATTGTTGAAACCCTTATCAATGTAAACATATGCAGCAATGATTACAGGTGCAAACGAGAATTTATAACCTAGGTACAGAAATTGTAGATTACGAATGAGATGTATCATACATAAATGTAATGGTTTTCATCGGATAAGGCATTCATATCAGTTTAGTAGCTGGTAGACCCAAAAACCTTATTTATATATGTTTATCAATCTACCTGTGAGTGCGTATCCCATCTCATCTCTAATGCACATACACGCTTTCCTTCTCTTACCTTTATTTATCTCACCCTCTTCTCACTCATTATGTATAATTTCCTGTGTGTATATGTATGTGTGGGTATATATATATATATATATATATATATATATATATATATATATATATATATATATATGTGTATGTATGTGTGTGAGTGTGTGTGTATGTATATATGTATATATCCAACACGTATTAATCTTTTGTCTATTTATCTATTTATCTTATTTATATATCAATTTAACGAATTAGCCATTTCTTTCTCCAGCTATTATCCACTCATCGTCGATCACTGTTTATCTCTCTCTCTCTCTATCTATCTATCTATCTATTTATCTATCTATCTATCTATCTATATACATATGCTACTGAAGTGATATATATATATATATATATATATATATATATATATATATATATATATATATATATATATATATATATATATATATATATATATATATATATATATATATATATATATATATATATATATATAATATATATATATATATATAAGTTCAGTAGCATATATACAGAGAGATAGATAACGAAGGAGGTGTGGTAAGGAACCAGATGGACCATAACGCACCAGAGTACTCAATGCTTAGGGTAGTAGAGTAGGTAATAAGAAAATGTTTAAATCCCGACGGCAGAGCTCAAGCCGTTTCGACGGCTTGAACTCTGCCGTCGGGGTTAAACATTTTTCCTATAGAGAGATAGATAAATAGATACATACATACATACATACATACATACATACATACATACATACATACATACATACATACATACATACATACATACATACATACATAGATCTGTTGTTTATATCTCTTTGCCTTTCAAGACAATTGCCGTTAAGTACATCTAGTGCAGTTATCCTTACATTCAAACACATATACAGTGCATAGGATTGTTACCTATATTTACACATTGGTTAACTACATCAATCTAACTATTTCTTTGTTTTCCTCTCTAGGTAAGTGGACAATGGCTCACCATCAATTCTTCTACTTTACACCACTACCATAACCATCTGACGAGTGTATTATCATCAAGTTCTTTAGGTAAGATTGTACTATTCTCTCACGGGAGGCAAACACCTGACGATAAAAATATGTGCACATCATTGTAATGTTTCTTTTTCATAGACTGACAACATACTAGAATATATATATACGTGTGCGTGTGTATGTGTGTGTGTTTATGTATGTATATATATATATATATATATATATATATATATATATATATATATATACACACAAATGTTAGTACCGCATTAACGAAGCTTTAGGCTGCGGCTAAGCTAACGAATGCAGATTCGGAATGTAGCTTTAGCACTCGATGGAGAATAATGTCCCAGAGTTATAACAATACGTTTAGACAGCTTTGCAAATCAAATATAGCGATCGGCAGTCCAGCCGCATTGCCATAGCAACGAAAAAGACTGGACTCAGGGAAAGATTTTTGACTGACCTGGACCATCGTCGGGAGACCGAATGCAACACATAACGCATATCGTATAGCATACGATATACATCACATATAACATACAACATCCACGCTTGGTTTCTGTAAATCCGAGATCGACTAATTCCGCTTGCAGGGGTCTGCAAGTTAATGAATGGCCTTTGACGACAGAACAAGGGATTTACTTCGTCAACAAGTCTTGCGTTCTATAGCCTCAGCGGGTGTGTTCTAGCAATACATTTCGCTATAGACACGAGGTTTTCTCAAAGGGAAGTAACCCCCGATATATATATATATATATAGGAGATCAATAGGAGTGGGTATAACACTCGTTCCTTACCAAGTGCATGAAAGTGTTAATCTCTTATGGAAAAATACAGAACTTAATAATTTCATTTCGGCAAACATCAAATCATTTTATTAATTTCTACGCCCGTTTCGATTTAACGAAATGTATTTGCAAACATCAATAATAATTTTCAGAATAATTAATTGATTTATTAAATCAATAAATATTGCAAGATAGTTGGATAACTATGGCTGGACACGCTTGGAGTTCCAGCCGGATCAGCTGGAGACGGTTGCTTCTGACAGGACCCGCTGGAAGGAGTGTTTGAGGACTCAGCCCCAACAACACTTTCAGGAATACGTGGGCGAAGAAGAACAACAACAAAGATTGCAATCACATATCACAAATCTCCTTACGAAACAAATATTATGTCCCAAAATGCCAGGTAAAGCAGACAATAATCGGTAAATAACAGACATAAAGTGGGAAGAGGTTTGTTTTAAAAAGCCAAATATGATAGATTCATAAGCAAGGCAGCGAAAAACATTACTGATTAGCATTTGTTTCCTTGCAGTATTTATTCTCGTCTTCAGCCGTCTGAGTTTAAATCCCTCCGTATTCATCTCTGTCTGGTGGGTAATAAATAGAGAATCAGTTTATTTACATAGGAGCAAATCTCCCCCACTCTCCCCCCTCTCAGAATCAGTTAAGCTGTGTTGTGAGGGGCTGTGTGGGTCTACTCAAAGTTTTCCTATCCGTAAAAAAAAAAAAAACTAGAGGGTTAAGTTAGGGCCTAGCAACATCTCCTCTGCGTAGCATGATACAAATTTCGCGCCAAAAAAATAGATGATATGATGGACGTTGACGGACTGGTGTACTGTTTGAATGAGAGTTATATTTTGAATGCCTTTGATAATATGTCAGATGATCTTGGATTAAAGAACAATATTAAAAGCACTACTACCAACAGTATTTCCTGCGCTATTCATTATAAAACTTCTCATTTCCTGTGATATTCTTTCATATCTTAATTATTAAATAATTAATAAAACTGTTGACATATCTGATAATGTGATGTAATTTATCTTCAGTTTTAATTTCATAGGATGTCACAGTAAACGTATTTCACATTATCGTAAATTAGTAACATAATAATGGCGGTAATTGGATGGACAGTATGTTAAGAACTATACATGAACAGACACGCATACATGCTTATACGCACACATACACACACACACATACATACACACACATACACACACATGCATACACACATACACACACGCACATAAAACCCACACACATACGCTCCCTCCCTCCTGCTCTTTCTCTCACATACACACATGCATACACATACACAGGCAGACTCATATATATGTCACATCACAATAAACATGTTTCACAAACACCAATACATTCTTTCCCACACACTAACATTTATCCCCACTCTCACACATACATTCACAGGCTCACAACAAGCGTAAACACACACAGAGAGAGACAAACACACGTGTATAACAATTAATTAAAATTAATTCCTTGTGTGGCGAACTGTAGAGAAAGAATATTTAAACTCATGTGAATCTCGGCTCAAGACATTCTATTTCACTCATCTTCAAATATTCTGGCAAAAACAAGAGACCCCCATCCCATGCTAATTATTCTTCTCTGTGATATACAGCACCCTGTCGATTAAAAGACCCAAACGCAGTTACATATTTTTTTCTAGCATGTGACGTGTTCGAAGGAACAAAAGACCTGTAGATAAATTTGGTAGGCAGAAACTGCTTAGAAGCCCATAAAAGAGCCAGTTGAAGAGCCCGTTCTTCCTTTGAATGGTAAACTAAATCTGTCACCCGATTTAACACCATCATTTGATACTTGAGCGCCGTTACCAAACTCAACATCGTGGCAGACATTTAGACACAGGTCTCCGGGGTTTTCTTTTTCTCTCGCAACCAGTCTCTGAGCCACTGAAAAAGGGTGATGGCTTTTCTTCCAATGATAAAGCCAATAAAAAAAAAAGCAAAACGAAAAAAGACTATTTAAAGGGTTTAAAGGGGCAATATACAAGTTTTTGATGTTGTAGACATATTCTGATTTAGGTAATCCCATTTTACAAACGCACCATCGAAACCGACTGAGGTCCATCCCATTCCTCAAAAAGATTTGATTCCCACTTTAAAGTTAGGCATAAAGTGGAATTAAGTTATTAGATTATTGACGCTGTGGAGCCAGCCACAAAGTGAGTGACTATTGAATAAGTTCAGCATTGGGAACCAACTGTAAAAATATATAATGTACAGAATATTACTGAAACGGGGATTCTACAAAGAATTGAATTGTCAAAGTTAGAAAATCGATAGTTTTCTGCTGCCAACTATACCAGCCCCTTTCTATCTAACCCCGGCATTTCCCTGCACCCCATCACCTATCTCTACAACAGCTCGATTCCAGCAGCCGCATCTCTGACACCACCACCACCACCATTAAACCCCTTCTCCTATGCACACACACACACACACACACACACACACACACACACACAGTAAAAAACTACGAAATACATTCATTGAAAACTGTTTTGTTTAAAATGGCTCCGAATATTCTGGAATGTTATTTTTTATTCATATTTTTACTCTTCTATGGTTGTTTATTTGTTTATTTATCCTATAAACAACCATAACAACAACAAAGACAACAACAACTAAAATAAACAATAAATACACCACTAACTTAACTATAATCTATTCCCCTTCGTTAATCCTCCTCATCCTTTCCCTCTTCCTACACTGATATGTGTACCCCCCCCCCCCCCCTACACACCTCTTTCTATCTCAAGTCTTTTGTTTCTAACCTCGGCCTCACCGTTTTTTCCCCTTTCTAGATTTTTTTGTTTCTTCTTTTCCTTTCTTTTTCTCTTCTTTCTTTCCTTTCTTACTTCCTTCCTTCTGTTCTTTCTCTCTGAACGTTCTTTCCTTTCTTCTACATTAATTTCTTTAATACACAATCTTCATTAACTCCGCTTTGAAAGCCTCCCCCCCCCCTCTCACTCTCTCTCTCTCCCCCTGTCTTCTCTCCACATCTCTCTATAGCTATCTATCTATTTATCTATCTATCTCTATCTATCTGTATGTAACCTATCGTATTACAAACAACCTAATACACGCCAGCCTGTCATCTACTCACTTCTCTACATAAGATCTTGCTTCCCCCTTTTCTCTCCCCCTCCCGCTCCCCTCTTCTTTCTTTCTTTCTTTGCTTTCTTCGAATTCTACATCACTATCTACCTACCTAGTATTCACTTACCTACCTTCCAGCCTATACACGTACCTACTTACCTACCTACGACTATACACGTACCTACTTACCTACCGACTGCTTAGATACCGACCCAAGCTGACACTCCGTTGGTTGCGACGAGGAATATTCCAGTTGTTTCGATCATCGGAACAGCCTGCTCGTGAATTTAACGTACAAATTAGTAAGCCTTCTTTAACGTTTACCCATAACGTTGTTCTCAGGGAGATTCAGCATGACACAAAATGTGACAAACCTGGTCCTTCGAATTACAGGTACAACTCATTTTTCCAGCTGGGTGGACTGAAACAACATGGAATAAAGTGTTTTGCTTAAGGACACAACGCTCCGCCGGGAATCGAACTCACAACCTTACGAATTACCTTAACCACTGGCTACGTGTCTTTACTCTACCTAACTAATTTTCTCTCACTCTACCTAAACATCTATCTATCCATCTATCTATCTATCTGACTGTCTGTAATCTGTCTAACAATCTAACTACATACTCACCTAAATACCTACCTATCTATCTACTACAGGAATACGAAAGGTTCACAGGAGCAAAACTGAACCCGGACAAGTCTGTCGGTTTGCAACTCGGAACGTGGAGAGGCAAACCGATGCCGTCTGACAGCGTCGGCGGACGCTGGACGGAAGGACCAGTGAAATTGCTCGGGGTCTGGTTCGGTCCAGACCTCCAGGTAGAGAAAAACTGGAACGAGGTCATGGCCAAGGTATTTGCGCTCACCCAGAAGTGGGCAGAGTGCAAACTGTCTTTGAAAGGTTGAGCGGAGGTGGCGAACACTTTCATAGCGTCCATCATCTACTACCGCTTGACTGTCGTACCTTGTCCCCGTGAATACCTCACCAAGATGGAACGCATGCTCTTCCAGTTCCTGTGGAAGAAGCAGGCTCCACTGGTGAGGAGATCCGTCTGCTCTCAACACCCTTCCAATGGAGGGCTGGGCATGCCGTGGCTAATGATGCGCAAACATGCGCTGAGGCTACGGCATCTCCAGGTATTCCTCACTGACCAACCGGTGTGGGCAACGTTGGTGAGACAAGCCTTCCCACAACTTGTCTCGCTGACGGAGCTGCAGTCCTGGGTCAAGCGAAGACTGAAGAAGATGGGCGTCTGGCACATTGAATGCCCCCAGGCGCTCACAGTCCTCTCTCAAGCGGGCACCAATCAGTGGGGACCCCACGTCGACATTTTATAGAGGGTTAGTACTTTACAAGTGCGACGACGAGCTCGGGGAGACTCTGGGCGTCGAAGACGACGAGCTCACCAATCTGTTCGGTAGGACTTTCCGCCCGGGACCTATGGACAACTTCCAGAGGTACCTGGCCTGGCAGTGCTACCGAGGAGCTCTACCCGTTCGAGACAAGATCTATAGGCACGGACGCACCGGCAGGGATCCTTCCAAGAGGACGTGTCCAAGATGCGAGCAGTACATTGAAACCGTCTTGCGCGCAATTGTACATTGCCCGGGCGTAAGCGACCTGTGGAACTATGCAGAACAACTGCTGTCGCGTATGGGACAAATCCAGTTGACTGCCGAGTCCATAGTAAGGATCAAACCGCCAGCCTCTTTCAAAAACGAAAGAGAGGCGGTTTTCCTCTGTACAGTGTCTATGGTGAAAAATGTTATATGGTGGACGAGATTGAGAGGACTGAGGACAGATGCCTTTCTCTCCGGACAACAATTGATTCCCTTCTTTAAGTATCACTTTAGAAGGAGAATTTACTGAAAGGTGGGTGAATGAAGCGAAAATGGCCCGAATGATTTGGCCTTCTCTGTTTATAAGTCTGTAGGTTAAAGAAGAGAGCAAAAGGAAGAAAGGAGCATTTGCGCAACACGCTCCTGAAGTTGAGGGTTGTTCTATCGACGGGGTATTAAACAACCTATTTGTCGCGCCTCCCCCCTATTGGGGATTTCGATTGTTATAATTGTTTGTTTCAATATTTTTACACGACTGTATGTAAAATCCCCGGCATGTGTCTTTGTATTGTCCCCTTTTCTTGTGCGCCCTTGTGGCAAATAAAGAAATATATCTATCTATTTACCAATAAAGAAAGATATCTATCTATTTACATATATACCTACTTACATCTATCAATCAACTAATCTACCTATTTTTCTATCTCTCATCTTAGATATCTACGCACCTGCCTACCTATCTACCTATCTAACTTCCTATCTATCTATCTATCTATCTATCTATCTATCTATCTATCTATTTATCTATCTATCTATTTATCTATCTTACAAACTCTTCGTACTCCTGGAGATGAGGGTTGCACATTTTTTTCGGGGGTATGTGTTACCCATATGAACTGTCTTCCCCTATTGGGGAAAATCGACTAATTTTTAAATTGCATTTGTGATAATATTTTACACGTTTTTATTGTATGTAAACTTCCCCCTTTGTATTTGTCCCCTTCTTTTGTGCCACTGTGGCTAATAAAGAAACATATCTATCTATCTATCTATTAGTCTATCTATTTATCTATATATGTATTTATTTATCTTCCAGCATTTTTTTTATTTATAGTGACACCCCCCCACCTCTCTAGCTCTCTCTCTCTCTCTCTCTCTCTCTCTCTCTCTTTCTTTCTTTCTTTCTTTCTTTCTTTCTCTTTCTCTATCTATCTATCTGCCTATCTATCTCTACCTCGCTGACTTTCCGTTTTCTCCCCTCTAACCCACCAAGTTCCAATCTGTCAACATTGCCCGCGTCCCCACATTCTTTCTACAGTCCTGCTGTAATATCTCCATCACCACTACTGTTTCTACTGTTATCACCACCACACAACTACTACCGCCAAAACCACCACCAGCAGTGATACTACGCCACCACATTCATTAAAAGAACCATCGTCGCAATCACAACCACCACTACTACCTTTCATAATGCCACCACCACAACTACTACCACCAATACGCACCACCAACAGTAATACTACAATCACAACCACCACTACTACCTTTCATAATGCCACCACCACAACTACTACCACCAATACCACCACCAACAGTGATACTACAATCACAACCACCACTACTACATCACAATGCCACCACCACAACTACTACCACCAATACGCACCACCAACAGTGATACTACAGTCACAACCACCACTACTACCATCATAATGCCACCACCACAACTACTACCACCAATACGCACCACCAACAGTGATACTACAATCACAACCACCACTACTACCATCATAATGCCACCACCACAACTACTACCACCAATACGCACCACCAACAGTGATACTACAATCACAACCACCACTACTACCATCATAATACCACCACCACAACTACTACCACCAATATGCACCACCAACAGTGATACTACAGTCACAACCACCACTACTACCATCATAATGCCAGCACCACAACTACTACCACCAATACCACCACCAACAGTGATACTACAATCATAACCACCACTACTACCATCATAATGCCAGCACCACAAATACTACCACCAATACGCACCACCAACAGTGATACTACAATCACAACCACCACTACTACCATTATAATGCCACCACCACAACTACTACCACCAATACGCACCACCAACAGTGATACTACAATCACAACCACCACTACTACATCACAATGCCACCACCACAACTACTACCACCAATACCACCACCAACAGTGATACTACAATCACAACCACCACTACTACCATCATAATGCCACCACCACAACTACTACCACCAATACCACCACCAACAGTGATACTACAATCACAACCACCACTACTACCATTATAATGCCACCACCACAACTACTACCACCAATACGCACCACCAACAGTGATACTACAATCACAACCACCACTACTACATCACAATGCCACCACCACAACTACTACCACCAATACCACCACCAACAGTGATACTACAGTCACAACCACCACTACTACCATCATAATGCCAGCACCACAACTACTACCACCAATACCACCACCAACAGTGATACTACAATCATAACCACCACTACTACCATCATAATGCCAGCACCACAAATACTACCACCAATACGCACCACCAACAGTGATACTACAATCACAACCACCACTACTACCATTATAATGCCACCACCACAACTACTACCACCAATACGCACCACCAACAGTGATACTACAATCACAACCACCACTACTACATCACAATGCCACCACCACAACTACTACCACCAATACCACCACCAACAGTGATACTACAATCACAA
>CAXHJY010001576.1:132500-140000 GCA_964016885.1 Eledone cirrhosa | reverse complement strand
CCAACACTACCACCACCAATACCACCACCACCAACACTACCACCACCAACACTACCACCACCAACACTACCACCACCAACACTACCACCACCAACACTACCACCACCAACACTATCACCACCAACACTACCATCACCAACACTACCACCACCTCCACAACTACCTCCACCACCACCATCACACCTATCACCACCACCACAACTACCTCCACCATCACTACAACTACCTCTACCACCAACACAACTATCTCCATCACCACCACCACCATCACTACCACCACCACCACTACCACCAAAATCACTACCACCACCACAACTATCTCCACCACCACCACCACCACCACCATCTCATCACTGTAACTGACACCATTACACATTTTCTGTTTTAATATTTTTATTGGATTTTAATTTTCCTACATTCAGATTAAACTTTTCCGTATTCTAGTTCTTTTAGCTTTTTGTTTGTTTATACATACATACATACATACATACATACATACATACATACATACATACATACATACATACATACATACATACTTACATATATATATATATATATATATATATATATATAAATGTAAATATATATATATATATATATATATATATATATATATATATATATATATATATATATATATATATATATATATATATATATATATAAATATATGATGCATGTATCTATGTAGGCATGTATGCATACATATAAACTATACATATAAAATGGCAAGGGTCGGACGCCATGCTTTGACGCATAGTTACGGCCCTTGCCATTCTGAGTTCAAATCCCGCCGAGGTTAACTTTACCTTTCATCCTTACGGGGGTCGATAAAATAAAGTACCAGTAATGCACTGGGTAATTTGCTGGCCTTGTGCCAAAAATAGAAACAATTATATTTTATTATGCTGGCATAACCCCAACTGTATCGTGTCTGACAAAGTACATTTTCTTGGCAATGTCGTTAGTTGTTTCTTCCCGTCTCCACATATTCTGCAGATACTTAATTTAATCGTCTTCATCACATGCCCTTTGTGGTCTCGGTAGTAAGACTTTGATCCCGTGACACAATCGAATATCCATTTGTTTCCACTGTCAGTCCAGTAGTTCTAAACACATTGTATAGATACAGAGATACTAAGCCAGTGATGCAATATTTCTTTCTTCACTCAATATATTTAATTCAGTGATTGGTAACATTGGAGATAACCTAGCCATCACTTTAGCATGGCATTCCATTTCAGTTTAGTTTTCATAATTTCTGGGTTTAGTAGTAGTAGTAGTAGTGGTAGTGGTGGTGGTGGTGGTGGTGGTGGTGGTGGTAGTAGTAGTAGTAGTAGTAGTAGTAGTAGTAGTAGTAGTGGTGGTGGTGGTGGTGGTGGTGGTGGTGGTGGTGGTGGTGGTGGTGGTGGTGGTGGTATTAGTAGTAGTAGTAGTAGTTGTAATAGTAGTAGTAGTAGTAGTAGTAGTAGTAGTAGTAGCAGTAGTAGTAGTAGTAGTAGTTGTAATAGTAGTAGTAATAGTAGTAGCAGTAGTAGTAGTTGTAGTAGCAGTAGTAGTAGTTGTAGTAGTAGTAGCAGTAGTAGTAGTTGTAGTAGTAGTAGTAGTAGTAGTAGTAGTAGTAGTAGTAGTAGTAGTAGTAGTAGCAGCAGCAGCAGCAGCAATGTATCTAAAGCTACATTATCCAATATGACTTTCCATTGTTTTAGTAGTGATGGGTGAGGGGATGCTGGGGATGGTGGTGGTGGTGGTAGTGGTGGGATTAGTAGTAGTAGTAGTAGTAGTAGTAGTAGTAGTAGTAGTAGTAGTAGTAGTAGTAGTAGTAGCAGCAGCAGCAATGTATCTAAAACTACATTATCCAATATGATTTTCCATTTTTTTAATCTTAAAGCGATATTTGAGAGACATCTGATTGCTATTACTTTTCATGCTGTTGTTCTTATTGATCTACTGCTGTTGCTATTGATCTGCTGCTGTTGCTATTGCTCTACTTTTTATCGATCAGCTGCTGTCGTTATTGATCTGGTAGTGTTTCTTATGATCTATTATTATTGTTGCTATCGATCTACTGTCGTTGCTATTGATCTAGTAGTGTTTCTTACGATCTATTATTATTGTTGCTATCGATCTACTGTCGTTGTTATTGATCTGATAGTGTTTCTTACGCTCTACTATTATTGTTGCTATCGGTCTATTGTTGCTGTTATGGTCTGGTAGTGTTTTTTTACGCTCTATTATTATTGTTGCTATCGATCTACTGTTGTTGTTATTGGTCTGGTACTATTGTTATTGATTTACTGCTATTGTTATTGACCTGCTGATGTTGCTATTTATCAACTATTATTGTTATTGATCTATTATTAATGCTAGTGATCTAATAGTGTTGCTATTGGTCTGTTGTTGTTGCTATTGATGTTCAATTGTTGCTGTTTGCTGTAAGTTTCAAACAGGAGACCAAACTCTCCAAGTACCGGTCGCTCTCCGACAGGTTTGCGGTCGTGCCCTTGGCAGTGGAGACATCTGGGCTACCTCCCTACTCACCACCATAGGCACTGAGCTGACCAGCTGCAGGTGTGAGCCTCGCGAGTGGAATGGCTCTTCCAGCGCAACTCCCATACCATCCTCCGGGGAAACGCCTTCTTCATTCTGTCCACCGGCGCCGTGGGGCGGCCAGCACGTGGGACCCCATTTGCTCATAATACAGAGAGATGGGGAGGGCTAGAGAGATGGAGCCGATGGCAATGGGAGTTCGGTTCTTCCGTGTTCAGACAAATTGGAAAGCACTTGGAATTTGGTTTGTTTCTAGTTGCCCATCGACTGGTGACTATCAAAGTTAGCTTTCGTATATAGATGTTATGTGTGTATGTAAAAAGCTGAGAGCTGTATATTTTTAACAGTTAAACCCCTCAGGTTCTGTCAGTCAAACTGTTGATATATTAATCAATACCGAAAGAATCCATCTATTGGCGCAAATCTGGCAATTAAGGCAGGCAGAATATACTGAGTAAAAGGGGCCAACTAAATAGAAATTGTGGTGATTGTCCGACTACTACGATATTTTGCAGCATTATAACGCCAGCTGTATTTTAGAATATGAGGGGAAAGCATAAATGACCAGGTCAATAACTATCCTTTGGAGCAAATCTGCCGAGGTTAGCTTTTCTAGTAGAAACTATTATTAACTCTATGTGGATTGGCAAGAATCGGTAGAGCGTCCGGCAACATGCTTCGTGGCATAGAGTACTGCTCTTTACGTTCTGAGATCAAATCCGACCGAGGTTAGCTTTACCTTTATTCCTTACTGGTCGATAAAATAAAGTACCTGTAATCCACTGGAATAATTGTTGGCCTTGTGCCAAAAGTAGAAACTATTATTAAGTCTATGTGTATTGGCAAGAATCGGTAGAGCGTCGGGAAACATGCTTCGTGGTATAGATTTACTGCCCTTTACGTTATGAGTTCAAATTCCACCGAGGTTAGCTTTACCTTTATTCCTTACTGGTCGATAAAATAAAGTACCTGTCATACACTGGGTCGTTTTAATCAACTTCCCCTCCCACCCCAAAACATTGCTGGCCTTGTGCCTAAATCAGAAACCATTATTAACTCTATCGTCTAAAGACAGCTACCCTACTTCTACCCTAATTTGACATTACTGTTGTCATTATATATTGCTATTGATAATGCATTTGTTCTTCAGGCAATTACACCTGAACATTTAGCTACTGTTACTATTGCAATGGCAGTCTTCACTACTGTTACTATTGCAATGGCAGTCTTCACTACTGTTACTATTGCAATGGCAGTCTTCACTACTGTTACTATTGCAATGGCAGTCTTCACTACTGTTACTATTGCAATGGCAGTCTTCACTACTGTTACTATTGCAATGGCAGTCTTCACTACTGTTACTATTGCAATGGCAGTCTTCACTACTGTTACTATTGCAATGGCAGTCTTCACTACTGTTACTATTGCAATGGCAGTCTTCACTACTGTTACTATTGCAATGGCAGTCTTCACTACTGTTACTATTGCAATGGCAGTCTTCACTACTGTTACTATTGCAATGGCAGTCTTCACTACTGTTACTATTGCAATGGCAGTCTTCACTACTGTTACTATTGCAATGGCAGTCTTCACTACTGTTACTATTGCAATGGCAGTCTTCACTACTGTTACTATTGCAATGGCAGTCTTCACTACTGTTATAGTTCAGTTGCAGTTACTGTGTTGGATGTCACTGCTACTCTTCTTGTAAATAATTAACGTTGCGGTGGATTGGCAGTATCGGTAGAGAGTCGGACACCATGCTTTGAAGCATAGAGTTACTTCCCTTTATGATCTGAGTTCAAATCTCGCCGAGGTTAACTTTGCCTTTCATCCTTACGGGGTCGATAAAATAAAGTACCAGGTAATGTACTGGGTTATTGCTGGCCTTGTGCCTAAAGTTGAAACAATTATTGCTGTTGTTGTTACTGCATCTGTCTGTTTTCTTGCTGTTTAGTTTTACTGTTGTTGTATATGGTATTATTTATGTCGTCGGTTCAACTTTTTTGTTATTGTTTTTGTTGTTGTTGCTCCTGGAGGACGAAGGTTGTTTATTATATTTTTTCAAATTTTTGGTTGTCAAAATTAGGGTGCGTCCTCGAGGACGAAGCGTCTTAGGCGCCGGGAAATACGGTAGTGATAGAATTCATTTTTTTTTTCAAAATGAGTGGAGTGAAATTACGTGAAATAAAGTATCTTGTTCAAGGACAAAACCCGCAGCCGGAAATTGAATTCATGAACTTACGATAGTGAGCCGAAATTTTAACCACTGAACCTCGCCACTCAGTGTAGTATTGTGTTGCTACAGTGTAGTATGGTGTTAATGTAGTGTGGTATAATGTGAGTTTAGTGCAGTATGGTATTAATGTCGGTTCATTTTAAGGTAGTTCATCCCATCCACTCTATTGTCTTGCCTCAAATGTATGTTTAATTCAAGTTCACATTAGTTTACAATATTGAAATGTTTCCTTATAAACTGACGGAACTCTTTTGTAATAGTTTAGCTATTGCTTCCGGTAACACGTGTTGGTTGTTGTTGTTTGTTTTTTTGCTGCTATCCGTTTTGCTTGTTGTCATTGTTGTTGTTGTTGTTGTTGTTGCCATTGATGTGGTTGTTGTTGTCATTGTCGTCGTCGTCGGCGTCGTTGTTGTTGCTGTTGTTGTTGTTGTTGTTGTCTGGGCTGAAGTAGCTTCTGCTTCTACTGGCTCTTCCAGCGCATCTCCCTTACCATCCTCCGGGGAAACGCCTTCTCCATTCTGTCCGCCGGTGCCGTGGGGCGGCCAGCACGTGGGACCCTATTTGCTCATAATGCAGAGAGATGGAGGGGGGGGCGAGAGAGATGGAGAGAGTGGGAGTTTGGCTCTTTTATCAATTCTATGTTGCTGTTGATACTGAAACCATATCACTACCCCAGCTGTCTAATGAAACACTATTCTATCAATATTTGAGCAATTGATATCGAAGTTAACCCAAAGGAATTAACTGCTACTGTCATGGCTACTGGGGTTGGTTCAGCATTTCAAAGCTAATACTGACATTTCAACTCACTACTGCTATTCACTTTGTCGTTACTGTCATTTTGCTCCAGCTGGTATATTCTACTCTTCCCCTCCTCCTCCTCCTCATCCTCCTCCTCCTCATCATCTTCCTCCTCCTCCTCCTCCTACTACTACTACTACTACTACTACTACTACTACTACTACTACTACTACTACTACTACTTCTACTACTACTACTTTGACGCTAAACTCCGCCAGTTGTAAACTGCGCATCAACATGAGATATTTTTCTCCACAAAGTTCAATCACCAACAGCAGCGTTCAAAGAGCATAGATCAAGTCCAGTCCATAGGTTGACATTATCAAGCCATCGTTTTGGCAGCCGGCCTCTGCTTCTCTTACCAGCCAACCTTCCTTCCAGGCATAACCTACTCACACTACGAGTTGATCTTTTTTATATGATCGTATAGTTTGAGTACTCTTTACTTGACAATTGATGTAATTGGTCTAGGTCTGGTAATGTTGAGCCGCTCACTGATACTGATACAGATACAAAAACTGCGTATCAACCTGGAAGAAGCACCATTGAGCAGATCCTAGCTATTGAACAAATCATTGAGAAATCAATAGAATTCAACAACCCTGTGCACATCACCTTCATTGACTTCACAAAGGCTTTTGACAACGTGAAACTATCCAGCTTGTGGCAACTCTTAAACAAGACCTCAATTAACAAAAAATACATCAACCTACTGAAAGAAACTTACACCAACTCAACAGCATATAACAAAACAGCTTTGGGAACTACACTGTATAGACATCTTGAACTAGTACTACTGCTACTATTAGTGCTGGAACTACTACTACTACTACTACTACTACTACTACTACTACTACTACTACTACTAC
The DNA here is from genome assembly GCA_964016885.1 of Eledone cirrhosa. NCBI lineage: Eukaryota > Metazoa > Mollusca > Cephalopoda > Octopoda > Eledonidae > Eledone > Eledone cirrhosa. The sequence continues at coordinate 133,538 of CAXHJY010001576.1, read as the reverse complement.
TACTACTACTACTGCTGCTGCTGCTGCTACTGCTGCTAGTACTAGTACTACTATTACTATTGTTGCTACTACTACTACTGTTACTGCTGCTGCTACTACTATTACTACTACTACTACTATTACTACTACTACTACTACTACTACTACTACTACTACTACTACTGCTGCTGCTGCTCTGCTACTACTACTACTACTACTGCTGCTACTGCTGCTAGTATTAGTACTACTGTTACTGCTGCTGCTACTACTACTACTACTACTACTACTATTACTACTACTACTACTACTATTACTACTACTACTACTGCTGCTCTGCTACTACTACTACTACTACTACTACTACTACTGCTGCTACTGCTGCTAGTACTAGTACTACTATTACTATTGCTGCTACTACTACTACTGTTACTACTACTACTACTACTACTACTACTACTACTACTACTATTAATACTACTACTACTGCTGCTCTGCTACTACTACTACTACTACTACTGCTACTGCTGCTAGTACTAGTACTACTATTACTATTGTTGCTACTACTACTACTTTTACTGCTGCTGCTACTACTACTACTACTACTATTACTACTACTACTACTACTACTACTACTACTACAACTACTACTACTACTACTACTACTACAACTACTACTACTATTACTACTACTGCTGCTGCTGCTGCTACTATTATCGCTGCAATTATTCCTGAAGTTAGACCTATTCCAGCTTTCGCTGCTGCAATTTATCTTGCAGCTGCTGTTGCTACTGTCACTGTTGCTGATGTTGCTGCAATCCATCCTGCAGATACTGCAGGTACTATCTATACTCTTGTTGCTGCTGTTGCTACAATTTACCCCGCAGATTTTGCAGCTGTTGTTACTGTTGCTGCTGTTGCTGCAATTTATACTTTACCTACTGCTGCTACTACTGCTGCTGCTGCTGCTGCTGTTGCTACTAATATTGCTGCTGTTGCTGCAATTTATGCTTTACCTACTGCTGCTACTACTGCTGCTGATGCTACTAATATTGCTGCTGT
>CAXHJY010001576.1:115000-122500 GCA_964016885.1 Eledone cirrhosa | reverse complement strand
AGAATGGGGATGGAAAGGGGGTATATCGGTGGAATTGGCTCTTGTGCTTGGTTAGTATTGTATTTAATGATATGACGAAAGGCAAAATTGACCTCGGTAGTATTTGAACCACAAAGGGTTCTATCCGATGTTCTTTTGACACTGTCATCATCGCTTATACATGACTTCTAAAAATAGGGAAGAAAACGAGTATTACAAGAATTCAGAGCGGGTTTTCTGTCTGGTGGATATACCGATACTTTTATGAACTGCTTCCTATTGCAGTAAACCGAAAATAGGAGTTACCCTCCTCCCCTTCCTAAAACCGTATTTGAAGTAATAGAAAAGGGACACACTGCCCATGCCATAATTAAAGACGAAGAACCAGTTCGTTGCTACTTTGTTTTTAATTATTTTCGAAAGGATTCCAAGCTGAATTCGTATAGGTGAGGTATAAAATCTGAAAATATTGGGATATAACTAAATATTGTTTTTACTTTTGGCACAAGACCACCAATTATTCCAGTGCATTACTGGTGATTTATTTTATCGATTTTAAGGATGAAAGGCAAAGTTAACCTCGGTGGGATTTGAACTCAGACCGTAAAGGGGCATGACTCTATGCTGCAAAGCATCGGGTCCGACCCTCTACCGATACTGCCAATCCACCACCATTAACTAAATATTTGTTTCTACTTTAGGCACAAGGCCAGCAAATACCCAGTTCATTACTGGTACTTTATTTTATCGACCCCGTAAGGATGAAAAGCAAAGTCAACCTCGGCGGGATTTGAACTCAGATCGTAAAGGGACGTAACTATGCTGGAAAGCATGGCGTCCGACCCTCTACGATACTGCCAATCCACCGCCATTAACTAAATATTACAAGGCATTTTGTCTGCTAACTGCATCGCCACAGTGTAGTGGTAGTGGTAAAGGCTGTAGTAGATCACTACTATAGCTTTTACCACTATTACTACCACTACCAATACCAGCACCAACAACAACAATCAACAGTAATCAACTACACAGACCAGTGGTGTTATTGGTGTTGTTGTTGTTGTTGGTGGTGGTGGTGGTGGTGGTGTTGGTGGTGGTGGTGGTGGTGGTAGCGGTAGTGGTCGGTGAAATTAGTGATGATTGTTGTTGCTGTTATTTTTAATTGTTGTTTTTGTTGTTTGAGTCTGTAGTAGTGGGGGTGGTGGTGATTGTGGCGGAGGGTTGTGGAGTTAATAGGGAAGGTTTTTTTGTGCTTACTGCTGCTCTTTTTGTTGTTAATGTTGTTGGTAGTGGTGGTGGTGGTGGTGGTGGTGGTGGTGGTATTGGTCTGATGGTGGTGTTAATGGAGATGATGGTGATGGTAGTGGTGGTGTTGGTGGTGGTGATAGTGGTGGTAGTGGTGGTATTGGTCTGTTGGTTGTGTTAATGGAGGTGATGGTGATGGTAGTGGTGGTGACGGTAGTGATGGTGTTGGTGGTGGTGATAGTGGTGGTAGTGGTGGTGCTGGTGTTGTTGATGTTGGTGGTGGTGGTGGTGGTGATAGTGATGGTAGTGATGGTATTGGTCTGTTGGTGGTGTTAATGGAGATGATGGTGATGGTGATGTTTGTGGTGGTGGTGTTGTTGATGTTGGTGGTGGTGATGGTGATGTTTGTGGTGTTAGTGGAGGTGATGGTGATGTTTGTGGTGGTGGTGTTGTTGATGTTGGTGGTGGTGTTGGTGGTGTTAGTGGAGGTGATGGTGATGGTGATGTTTGTGGTGGTGGTGTTGTTGATGTTGTTGGTAGTGGTGTTGGTGGGGTTAGTGGAGGTGGTGGTGATGGTGATGTTTATGGTGGTGGTGTTGTTGATGTTGTTGTTGTTGTTGGTGGTGGCGGTGGCAGTGGCGGTGGTGGTAGTGTTGTTGTTGGTGGTGATGGTAGCAGCTTCTGAACTTAACGCAGCTGAAATATTTGTTGTTGTTACTTTTGTTGTTTAACCCTGAGCTATATCTAATTGAGCAAACCTATAACTAAAGTCATTCCAGCCGTGAGCATCCATGTTGTTTCTTATATAAGAGAACCTAATATCACATTATACCACGTACTTTTTCCTTGCGACGGTAGCATGATATAAGGGACATTTGGCTGCTGTGTCTAGAAAATCTAACGACCACATAGCTGTGGTGCTGTTGTTGGTGTGGTGGTGTTAGTGCTGGTGTTGGTAGTGGTGGTAGTGGTGGTGGTGGTGGTGGTGGTTGGATGGTGGTGGTCGGTGATGGGGGTGTGGGTGCTGTTGTTGTTGTTGGTGGTGGTGGTGGTGGTTGGATGGTGGTGGTCGGTGATGGGGGTGTGGGTGCTGTTGTTGTTGTTGGTGGTGGTGGTGGTGGTTGGATGGTGGTGGTCGGTGATGGGGGTGTGGGTGGTGTTGTTGGTGGTGGTGGTGGTGGTGGTGGTGGTGGTGGTGGTAGCGGTATTGGTGTTGGTGTTGGTGCTGGTGTTGGTGGTGGTGGTAGTGGGGGTGGTAGCGGTATTGGTGTTGGTGTTGGTGCTGGTGTTGTTGTTGTTGTTGTTGGTGGTGGTGGTGGGGGGGTTGTGGTAGTGGTTGTGGTGGTGGTGGTCGGGTTGTCGGTGGTCGGTGGTGATGGTGGTGTTGGTGTTGGTGCTGCTGTCGTTGTTGTTGTTTTTGGTGGTGGTGGTGGTGGTGGTGGTGGTGGCGGTGGTGGTGTTGGCGGTGGTGTTGGTAGTAGTGGCGGCGGCGGCGGCGGCGTTCGTGTTGGTGGTCGTCGTCGTCGTCGTGGTGATGGACGAGTTATGTAAAGACAATGCTGCTGTTGGTGATGTTAATGATGGTGATAGTGCTGTTATTAGGTGTGTTGGATGTGTAGGCGGTAGGTGTGGTAATGGGATAGTGGAGGTAATGGGAATGATAGTAAAAGTGGTGGTGGTGGTGGTGGTGGTGGTGGTGGTGGTGGTGGTGGTGGTGGTGGTGGTGGTAGTAGTAGTAGTAGTAGTAGTAGCAGTAGCCGCAGTAGTAGTAGTAGTAGTAGTAGTAGTAGTAGTAGTAGTAGTAGTAGTAGTAGTAGTAGTAGTAGTAGTAGTAGTAGTAGTAGCAGTAGCCGCAGTAGTAGTAGTAGTAGTAGTAGTAGTAGTAGTAGTAGTAGTAGTAGTAGTAGTAGCAGCAGTAGCCGCAGTAGTAGTAGTAGTAGTAGTAGTAGTAGTAGTAGTAGTAGTAGTAGTAGTAGTAGTAGGAGGAGGAGGAGGAGCAGCAGGAGCCGCAGTAGTAGTAGTAGTAGCAGCAGCAGGAGCCACAGTAGTAGTAGAAGTAGTAGTAGTAGTAGTAGTAGTAGTAGTAGTAGTAGTAGTAGTAGTAGTAGTAGCAGTAGTAGTAGTAGTAGTATTAGTAGTAGTAGCAGTAGCCGCAGTAGTAGTAGTAGTAGCAGCAGCAGCAGCCGCAGTAGTAGTAGTAGTAGCAGCAGGAGCCACAGTAGTAGTAGTAGTAGTAGTAGTAGTAGTAGTAGTAGTAGTAGTAATGATAATTGTGTCTACTTTAGACACAAGGCCAGCAATTACCCAGTGCATTACTGGTACTTTATTTTATCGACCCCGTAAGGATGAAAGGCAAAGTTAACCTCGGCGGGATTTGAACTCAGATCATAAAGGGAGGTAACTCTATGCTGTAAAGCATGGCGTCCGACCCTCTACCGATGATAGTAGTAGCAGTGATGGTGTAGTTATTGTTGTTGTTGGGCTGTAGGTGATAATGATAGGAGTGGTTGGTTGTGGTTGTAGTAGCAGGGCAGTAAAGGTGGTAGACTTCAGTGTAGATAATGGTGGCGTTGGCGATGCAGGCGATGATGATGTTATGTTGGCGGTGTTGGTATTAATGATGGTAGTGGTAGTACCAGGCGTAGTGGTGGTAGTGGTAGTACCAGGTGTAGAGGTGGTAGTGGTAGTACCAGGCGTAGTGGTGGTAGTGGTAGTACCAGGCGTAGTGGTGGTAGTGGTAGTACCAGGTGTAGAGGTGGTAGTGGTAGTACCAGGTGCAGAGGTGGTAGTACCTAGTACCAGGCGTAGTGGTGGTAGTGGTAGTACCAGGCGTAGTGGTGGTAGTGGTAGTACCAGGCGTAGTAGTGGTAGTGGTAGTACCAGGCGTAGTGGTGGTAGTGGTAGTACCAGGTGTAGAGGTGGTAGTGGTAGTACCAGGTGTAGAGGTGGTAGTACCTAGTACCAGGCGTAGTGGTGGTAGTGGTAGTACCAGGTGTAGAGGTGGTAGTGGTAGTACCAGGTGTAGAGGTGGTAGTACCTAGTACCAGGCGTAGTGGTGGTAGTGGTAGTACCAGGCGTAGTGGTGGTAGTGGTAGTACCAGGCGTAGTAGTGGTAGTGGTAGTACCAGGCGTAGTGGTGGTAGTGGTAGTACCAGGCGTAGTGGTGGTAGTGCTAGTACCAGGCGTAGTGGTGGTAGTGGTAGTACCAGGTGTAGAGGTGGTAGTACCGAGTACCAGGCGTAGTGGTGGTAGTGGTAGTACCAGGTGTAGAGGTGGTAGTACCTAGTACCAGGCGTAGTGGTGGTAGTGGTAGTATCAGGTGTAGTGGTGGTAGTGGTGGTAGTGGTAGTACCAGGTGTAGAGGTGGTAGTACCTAGTACCAGGCGTAGTGGTGGTAGTGGTAGTACCAGGCGTAGTGGTGGTAGTGGTAGTACCAGGCGTAGTGGTGGTAGTGGTAGTACCAGGCGTAGTGGTGGCTGTGGTAGTACCAGAGGGAGTAGTGGTGGTAGTGGTAGTACCAGGCGTAGTGGTGGTAGTGGTAGTATCAGGTGTAGTGGTGGTAGTGGTAGTACCAGGCGTAGTGGTGGTAGTGGTAGTACCAGGCGTAGTGGTGGTAGTGGTAGTATCAGGTGTAGTGGTGGTAGTGGTAGTACCAGGCGTAGTGGTGGTAGTGGTAGTACCAGGCGTAGTGGTGGTAGTGGTAGTATCAGGTGTAGTGGTGGTAGTGGTAGTACCAGGCGTAGTGGTGGTAGTGGTAGTACCAGGTGTAGTGGTGGTAGTGGTAGTACCAGAGGTAGTAGTGGTAGTGGTAGTACCAGGCGTAGTGGTGGTAGTGGTAGTATCAGGTGTAGTGGTGGTAGTGGTGGTACCAGGTGTAGAGGTGGTAGTACCTAGTACCAGGCGTAGTGGTGGTAGTGGTAGTACCAGGCGTAGTGGTGGTAGTGGTAGTACCAGGTGTAGTGGTGGTAATGGTAGTACCAGAGGTAGTAGTGGTGGTAGTGGTAGTACCAGAGGTAGTAGTGGTAGTGGAGGTATCAGGTGTAGTGGTGGTAGTACCTAGTACCAGTTGTAGTGGTGGTAGTACCTAGTACCAGGCGTAGTGGTGGCTGTGGTAGTACCAGAGGGAGTAGTGGTGGTAGTGGAGGTACCAGGTGTAGTAGTGGTAGTGGTAGTACCAGAGGTAGTAGTGGTGGTAGTGGTAGTACCAGAGGTAGTAGTGGTAGTGGAGGTATCAGGTGTAGTGGTAGTACCTAGTACCAGGTGTAGTGGTGGTAGTACCTAGTACCAGGCGTAGTGGTGGCTGTGGTAGTACCAGAGGGAGTAGTGGTGGTAGTGGAGGTACCAGGTGTAGTGGTGGCAGTGGTAGTACCAGGTGTAGTAGTGGTAGTGGTAGTACCATTTTGTATTGGTGGCAGTGGTAGTACCAGGAGTAGCGGTGGTAGTGGTGGTAGTGGTAGTACCAGGAGTAGTGGTGGTAGTGGTAGCAGTGGGTATTTATGACAGTGATGGTGTTGTTTTTCTTCATGCTGATAGTGGTAGTAGTGGCAGTAGTGCTAGTGGTAGTGCTTGTAATTGTAGTAGTGGTAGTGGAAATGGTAGTGTTTGTAATTGTAGTAGTGGTAGTGGAAATGGTAGTGTTTGTAATTGTAGTAGTGGTAGTAATGCTAGTGGTAGTGCTTGTAATAGTAGTAGTGGTAGTAATGCTAGTGGTAGTGCTTGTAATTGTAGTAGTGGTAGTGGAAATGGTAGTGTTTGTAATTGTAGTAGTGGTAGTGGAAATGGTAGTGTTTGTAATTGTAGTAGTGGTAGTAATGCTAGTGGTAGTGCTTGTAATAGTAGTAGTGGTAGTAATGCTAGTGGTAGTGCTTGTAATTGTAGTAGTGGTAGTGGAAATGGTAGTGTTTGTAATTGTAGTAGTGGTAGTAATGCTAGTGGTAGTGCTTGTAATTGTAGTAGTGGTAGTAATGCTAGTGGTAGTGCTTGTAATTGTAGTAGTGGTAGTAATGCTAGTGGTAGTGCTTGTAATTGTAGTAGTGGTAGTAATGCTAGTGGTAGTGCTTGTAATTGTAGTAGTGGTAGTAATGCTAGTGGTAGTGCTTGTAATTGTAGTAGTGGTAGTAATGCTAGTGGTAGTGCTTGTAATAGTAGTAGTGGTAGTAATGCTAGTGGTAGTGCTTGTAATTGTAGTAGTGGTAGTGGTAGTGGTAGTGGTAACAGTGGCGGTGAAGTATTGTAGTAGTGGTAGTAGTAGTAGTGGTGGTAACAGTGGCGGTGAGGTATTGTAGTAATTGTAGTAGTGGTAGTGGTAGTGGTAGTGGTAACAGTGGCGGTGAGGTATTGTAATAGTGGTAGTGGTAGTGGTAGTGGTAACAGTGGCGGTAAGGTATTGTAGTAGTGGTAGTGGTAGTGGTAGTGGTAAGAGTGGCGGTGTAGTATTGTAGTAGTGTAGTGGTAGTGGTAGTGGTAGTGGTAGTGGTAGTGGTAAGAGTGGCGGTGTAGTATTGTAGTATTGTAGTGGTAGTGGTAGTGGTAGTGGTAGTGGTAGTGGTAAGAGTGGCGGTGTAGTATTGTAGTAGTGTAGTGGTAGTGGTAGTGGTAGTGGTAGTGGTAGTGGTAAGAGTGGCGGTGTAGTATTGTAGTATTGTAGTAGTGTAGTGGTAGTGGTAGTGGTAGTGGTAGTGGTAAGAGTGGCGGTGTAGTATTGTAGTATTGTAGTAGTGTAGTGGTAGTGGTAGTAGTAGTGGTAGTGGTAGTGGTAAGAGTGGCGGTGTGGTATTGTAGTAGTGTAGTGGTAGTGGTAGTGGTAGTGGTAGTGGTAGTGGTAAGAGTGGCGGTGTAGTATTGTAGTATTGTAGTAGTGTAGTGGTAGTGGTAGTGGTAGTGGTAGTGGTAGTGGTAAGAGTGGCGGTGTAGTATTGTAGTAGTGTAGTGGTAGTGGTAGTGGTAGTGGTAGTGGTAGTGGTAAGAGTGGCGGTGTAGTATTGTAGTAGTGTAGTGGTAGTGGTAGTGGTAGTGGTAGTGGTAGTGGTAGTGGTAAGAGTGGCGGTGTAGTATTGTAGTAGTGGTAGTGGTAGTGGTAGTGGTAGTGGTAAGAGTGGCGGTGTAGTATTGTAGTAGTGTAGTGGTAGTGGTAGTGGTAGTGGTAGTGGTAGTGGTAAGAGTGGCGGTGTAGTATTGTAGTATTGTAGTAGTGTAGTGGTAGTGGTAGTGGTAGTGGTAGTGGTAGTGGTAAGAGTGGCGGTGTGGTATTGTAGTAGTGGTAGTGGTAGTGGTAGT
>CAXHJY010001576.1:105000-110000 GCA_964016885.1 Eledone cirrhosa | reverse complement strand
CAGATTGTACTTGTAATTTAAAGATTGTACCTGTAATTTAAAGATTGTACTTGTAATTTAAAGATTGTACCTGTAATTTAAAGATTGTACTTGTAATTTAAAGATTGTACCTGTAATTTAAAGATTGTACTTGTAATTTAAAGATTGTACCTGTAATTTAAAGATTGTACCTGCAATTTAAAGATTGTACCTGTAATTTAAAGATTGTACCTGTAATTTAAAGATTGTACCTGTAATTTAAAGATTGTACCTGTAATTTAAAGATTGTACCTGTAATTTCAAGGGCCACTCTAATTCAGATTAAGGCTTATACTAAGAACACATATGTTGGTTGAATACATTGTGATCAACACTATTGCACAATAATTTAAAATAGAGGTTCAATTCATCAAACATCTGAATACTTAATATACGTGTATAAAAAGGCATATATGATAAGTTTATATATGCTAAACCTATATAAGTCTCGCTATGATATCCAGTATATATATGCTAAACTTATATAAGTCTCGCTATGATATCAAGTATATATATGCTAAACTTATATAAGTCTCGCTATAATATCAAGTATATATGCTAAACTTATATAAGTCTCGCTATGATATCAAGTATATATATGCTAAACTTATATAAGTCTCGCTATGATATCAAGTATATATGCTAAACTTATATAAGTCTCGCTATAATATCAAGTATATATGCTAAACTTATATAAGTCTCGCTATGATATCCAGTATATATATGCTAAACTTATATAAGTCTCGCTATGATATCAAGTATATATGCTAACTTATATAAGTCTCGCTATGATATCAAGTATATATATGCTAAACTTATATAAGTCTCGCTATGATATCAAGTATATATGCTAAACTTATATAAGTCTCGCTATGATATCAAGTATATATGCTAAACTTATATAAGTCTCGCTATGATATCAAGTATATATATGCTAAACTTATATAAGTTTCGCTATGATATTAAATATATATATGCTAAACTTATATAAGTCTCGCTATGATATCAAGTATATATGCTAAACTTATATAAGTCTCGCTATGATATCAAGTATATATGCTAAACTTATATAAGTCTCGCTATGATATCAAGTATATATGCTAAACTTATATAAGTCTCGCTATGATATCAAGTATATATGCTAAACTTATATAAGTCTCGCTATGATATCAAGTATATATGCTAAACTTATATAAGTCTCGCTATGATATCAAGTATATATGCTAAACTTATATAAGTCTTGCTATGATATCAAGTATATATATGCTAAACTTATATAAGTCTCGCTATGATATCAAGTATATATATGCTAAACTTATATAAGTCTCGCTATGATATCAAGTATATATACTAAACTTATATAAGTCTCGCTATGATATCAAGTATATATATGCTAAACTTATATAAGTCTCGCTATGATATCAAGTATATATGCTAAACTTATATAAGTCTCGCTATGATATCAAGTATATATGCTAAACTTATATAAGTCTCGCTATGATATCAAGTATATATGCTAAACTTATATAAGTCTTGCTATGATATCAAGTATATATATGCTAAACTTATATAAGTCTCGCTATGATATCAAGTATATATATGCTAAACTTATATAAGTCTCGCTATGATATCAAGTATATATACTAAACTTATATAAGTCTCGCTATGATATCAAGGATATATGCTAAACTTATATAAGTCTCGCTATGATATCACATTTATCCCAGTTGCCGTGTGAAAATACCAGTTATTAGTGTTCAGAGGTTTTTATCTAGTATTATAGATTATGATAAATGAAGTTTACTTACTTAGCACTGAAATGAAAATAAGCTATAGATTATATACACTTTTTTCATTCGTATAAAACATCTGCTAGAGAAGCTCATTGTGTATATAAAGATGCAATTTCATATATACACACCGATACATCTACATATACATAGCGACATTTACAGATACACGCACACACATACAGAGAGAAAGAGAGAGAGAGACACACACACACACACAAATAAGACAACAAAGACATATACGCACATATGCGTAGTCTCAAACATATCTACATACACAATCACACCAACATACACAATTATGCACAAACACACAAACACACAAACACTCAGACACTCACACACAAACACACAAACACATACACACACAAACACACACACATACACACAAACACACATACACATACACACAAATACACATGCACATACATACACACACACACACACAACACATACACATACACACACAACCGGACAGACCTAAACACACACATAATCGTGCACACACTTTGACAGACACAAGCGCACATCCATATACACACACATGGACGTGCACACATCCTTAACAAGAAAAATACATCTGCACGCACACAGGCACACACACAACCCCACACACAGGCACACACACACACACAACCCCACACACATTTACCAACACAACCTCACACACATTTACCAACACAACCCCACACAAACCCACACACAGGCACACACACAACCCCACACACATTTACCAACACAACCCCACACACATTTACCAACACAACCCCACACACAGGCACACACTGACACAACCCCACACACATTTACCAACACAACTACACACACATTTACCAACACAACCTCACACACATTTACCAACACAACCCCACACAAACCCACACACAGGCACACACACAACCCCACACACATTTACCAACACAAGCCCACACACAGGCACACACACACACAAGCCCACACACATTTGCCAACACAACTACACACACATTTACCAACACAACCTCACACACATTTACCAACACAACGCCACACAAACCCACACACAGGCACACACACAACCCCACACACAGGCACACACACAACCCCACACATATTTACCAACACAACCCCACACACATTTACCAACACAACCTCACACACATTTACCAACACAACTACACACACATTTACCAACACAACTACACACACATTTACCAACACAACCTCACACACATTTACCAACACAACCCCACACAAACCCACACACAGGCACACACACACAACCCCACACATATTTACCAACACAACGCCACACACATTTACCAACACAAACCCACTCACAGGCACACACACACAATCTCACACACAGGCACACACACAACCCCACATACATTTACCAACACAAACCCACATACAGGCACACACACAATCTCACACACAGGCACACACACACACAACCCCACACATATTTACCAACACAACCCCACACACATTTACCAACACAAACCCACACACAGGCACACACACACAATCTCACACACAGGCACACACACAACCCCACACACATTTACCAACACAAACCCACATACAGGCACACACACAATCTCACACACAGGCACACACACACACAACCCCACACATATTTACCAACACAACCCCACACACATTTACCAACACAAACCCACACACAGGCACACACACAACCCCACACACAGGCACACACACAACCCCACACACAGGCACACACACAACCCCACACATATTTACCAACACAACCCCACACACATTTACCAACACAAACCCACACACAGGTACACACAGGCACTCACACAACCCCACACATATTTACCAACACAACCCCACACACATTTACCAACACAAACCCACACACAGGCACACACACAACCCCACACACAGGCACACACACAACCCCACACACAGGCACACACACAACCCCACACACAGGCACACACACAACCCCACACATATTTACCAACACAACCCCACACACATTTACCAACACAAACCCACACACAGGTACACACAGGCACACACACAACCCCACACATATTTACCAACACAACCCCACATACATTTACCAACACAAACCCACACACAGGCACACACACAACCCCACACATATTTACCAACACAACCCCACATACATTTACCAACACAAACCCATACACAGGCACACACAGGCACACACACAACCCCACACACAGGCACACACACAACCCCACACACAGGCACACACACAAACCCCCACACATTTTCCAACATAACTACACACCACAGATTCATAAGGAGAAGTAATGGAACGCATCTCCTTATAAATATGCAGATGATTTTATTTTTAAATAATTCTCTCAACTAAAGCAACAACAGCAGCAGCAACAACAGCAGCAGCAACAACAACAACAACAGCAGCACAACAACAACAGCAGCAACAACAGCAACAACAGCAGCAACAAGATGGCTGTTTATAGATTGTAGTAGGGAAGTAAAAATAAGATATCAGTTCATAAGTGAGCAGTCAGTTCTCTCTCTCTCTCTCTCTCTCACTCTCTCTCCCTCTCTCTTTCTCTCTCTCTCTCTCTCTCTCTCTCTATCAGTCTATCTTTCTCTCTCTATCTCTCCCTATCTATCTATCTATCTCTCACTCACTCCCTCTCTCTCATTCTCTTTATATATATATATATATATATATATATATATATATATATATATATAGATATATAGATATATAGATATATAGATATATATATCCATGTATATAGATATATATACATGTGTATACACACATGTGAATGTAAGCACACATATCTCATAGACTATGTATATATATATATATATATTATATATATATAGAGAAATTAACGTGAGCAAGAAGCCAACAGTAATATATATATATATATATATATATATATATATATATATATATATATATATATATATATATATATATTTGTAACTGCATGTGTGTATGAATGTACATAGTATGTCTGTATGTATGCATGTATGTATGCATGTATGTATGTAAGCATGTATGTATGTTTGTATGTGTATGTATGTATGTGTTTGTATGTATGTATGCATGCATGCATGCATGCATGTATGTATGTATGAATGTATGTATGTATGTATGTATGAAAGTGAGTGAATACGTCCCTGCCATGTGTGAGTTGTTATTGATTTCATCAATATATATAT
>CAXHJY010001576.1:72500-95000 GCA_964016885.1 Eledone cirrhosa | reverse complement strand
GAAGCAAAATACGTGCTCTGGGAAACGAGGGAGCCAAAGCTGTTAGCTGGGCCCGAGTGACGGAGGCGAAAAGTGGCAACAAGTCCACAATTCGGTCTTTGAAGGACCAAGACGGACGCGTGATACGTGAGCCGAAGCAGATGTGCGCGGCCTTTCAGCGGCACTTTGCTCAACTGTTCGGGCAGGGCTGTGCGCCGGGATCAGCTATGGATTTCGGTCCATACCTCGACGGCCTACCGCGACTCTCGGACAGCGAGGCGAAGTTTTGCGAAAGGCCGATTTCGGCCGCTGAGATAGGGATCTCGCTGAGCCAATGCGGCAAACGCAAATCTCCAGGTCTCGACGGTCTACCCTACGAATTTTACGTAGCAATGCCGGACTTGTTCTCCGGTCTCCTGGAAGCGGTCTACTGCAACTGGCAGCAGAACGGGAGAATTCCCAGTTCTGTGACCAAGGGCGTAGTCACATTAGTCAGGAAGGACGAGAATAAGGAGGATGACATAGGCAACTTCCGGCCCATAATTGCTAAACACAGAGTTACAGATTTTGCCCAAGGTGTTGGCAAAGGGGTTGGCGCTTGCCGTCGAAAACCTGGTGGGAGAAGCGGAGACATGCACAATCCCAGGTCCATACACGACAACCTCCACCTCATGCGATACATCATAGAGAGGGTAGGGTGTAAACCCGGCTTCGGTGGGGCCCTGATCAACTTGGATCAGTCTAAGGCTTTTGATAGGGTTGACCATCGTTACCTGGATGCGGTGCTCGAGGCGGCAGGCTTCGGACCCATGTTCAGGGGCTGGATTGCTGCAATGCACAGCAGCAACATCTGCTCAAGGGTCAAGATGAACATTTACCTCTCGGAGCCGTTCCATATCACGCGATCCATCCGACAGGGATGCTCTCTCTCCTCCCTTCTGTACGTACTGACTCTCGAGCCACTACAGCGGAGGTTGGAGCTATTGCCTTTTGGAACCGAGACTGCCAAAAGCGGCGTCGGCCTACGCCGACGAAGTGACAGTAATGGTGTCGAGCACCTCGAAAATCGGGGAGGTCGGCACCTTACTGGAAGAATACGAAAGGTTCACAGGAGCGAAGCTGAACCGGGACAAATCCGTCGGTTTGCAACTCGGAACGTGGAGAGGCAAACCGATGCCTTCCGATGGCGTCGTCGAACGCTGGACAGAAGAACCGGTAAAGCTGCTCGGGGTTTGGTTTGGTACGGACCTACAGGTGGAGAAGAACTGTAATGAGGTGACGGCCAAGGTGTTTGCGCTCACCCAGAAGTGGGCCGAGCGCAAACTATCCTTGAAAGGTCGAGCGGAGGTGTCGAACACTTTTATAGCGTCCGTCATCTACTACCGCTTGACCGTCGTGCCTTGTCCAGCCAAAACGCTCACCAAAATGGAGCGCGTGCTCTTCCAATTCCTTTGGAAGAAACGGGCTCCTTTGGTGAGTAGATCCATCTGCTGCCAACACCCTTCAAACGGAGGGCTGGGGATGCCGTGGCTGACGATGCGCAAACACGCGCTCAGGCTGCGGCACCTCCACGTATTCCTCACCGGACAACCGCTGTGGGCTCCATTCGTGAGGCGAGCCATCCCACGACTCGTCTCGCTGACCGAGCTGCAGTCCTGTGTCAAGCAAAGACCGAGGAAAATGGGCGACTGGCACATCGAATGTGCTCAGGCGCTCACAGTTCTCTGGCAAACGGGTCCCGGCGATCAGTGGAGACTCCACTTCGACATTCTATAGAGGGTTGGTCCGCAGCAAGTGCGACGACGCGCTCGGAGAAACTCTAGGCGTAGAGGAGCACAAACTGGCCCGTCTGTTCAGTAGGACCTTCCGCCCGGGACCAATGGACAACTTCCAAAAGTCCCTGGCCTGGCAGTGCTACCGAGGAGCTCTACCAGTTCGAGACAAGCTCTACAGACACGGGCGCCCGGGCAGGGACCCTTCGAAAAAGATCTGTCCGGGATGCGTGCGCGACGTGGAAACCGTCGCGCACGCATTTGTACACTGCCCGGGCGTTACCGACCTGTGGGGCTATGTAGAACGACTATTGTTGCGGGTGGTACCAATCCAGTTGATCACCGAGTCCATTGTCATGATCAAACCGCCACCCTCCTTCAAAAACAAGGGAGAGGCGGTTTTCCTATGTGTTATGGCTATGGTGAAAGAGGTTATATGGTGGACGAGGTTAAAAGGGCTGAGGTCAGACACCTTTCTCTCCGGCGAGCAACTGATTCGTTTTTTCAAATATCATTTTGGAAGAAGAATCAGGATGGAGAGAGAGGTGCTGTACCCCAGCAAGTTTTATAAAAGGTGGGTGAATGGGGCAAAGATGGCCCGAGTGGTTGGGCCTTCTCTCTATATAAGCCTGTAGGTTGAGGAAAAAGAGGAAGAGAGGAAGGGAGTACTCACTCTTGGTGCTCCTGGAGATGAGGGTTGTACATTTCTTCGGGGTGTGTACAACCCCTGTGTAACGCCTCCCCCCTATTGGGGATTTCAATTGTTATTTATTATTTTATTAATAGTTTTATTTTCATATACCTGTATGTAAACTCCCCATTTGTATGTGTCCCCTTCTTTTGTGCCCTTGTGGCTAATAAAGAAATTTATCTATCTATCTATCCATCCATGCATCTGTCTATCTATTTATCTATCTATTTATTATCTCTCTCTAAGGGGGGCAGAGAAAGGTATATATATATATATATATATATATATATATATATATATAGAGAGAGAGAGAGAGAGAGAGAGAGAGAGAGAGAGAGAGAGAGAGAGAGAGAGAGAGATAGAGAGAGAGAGGGGGGGGAGATGGTGAGAGAGAGAGAAAAATGATTTCTACACGATTAGAATTGTTTCATTCGTATAAAATCAACAGGAAAGTCAGATAAAGTTGGCCGGATGCCACATCAGGATCGTCACAGAAGCACATTCCCCATAGGATTCTCTTGGGGATTAATATATATCCTTATACCACCAAGAAGACTTTACCTTAAAACATTAAGCAGAAAAAAATGGATGAGTTCGTCATGGGGATCAGATGAAGAGTTTTATCTTTGACCATCGTCACGTAGCATCCACCAATGAGAGATTGTTTGGGTTCAACAACACACACACACACACAGACACACACACATATATATATATATATATATATATATATATATATATATATATATCTCCGGGCTGTTATTGGGATTCATGTTTTATAGTTGCTCTCATGGTGTTTGTCCGACGATAGATACATTGGTAAATATACATTATTAGATAGCTATTGACAGACTGACGGAAAAATATATACACAGATAAGTAGATAGAGTTAGTCACCTGAATACTATGAGAGACCATGGTTAACTATATATTCTTATATAGAATTTATTCTAAAAGCATATAAGTTCAACTAAGCAGTTATTTAGTGTTTCTTACCACTGAATCCTTCTGTTGTAAAGAAGTTTTATATTGGTACATGAGAGTTCTGGGATTCGTTTAGGAACCGATGCTGATTATTTAAGGCATGCTTTAGAGTGCGCTGAATTAACTGATTGGAATTTAAGTACCTATCAATATTATCGCCGCAGGCATAGCTGAGTGGATAAGAGGATCGTTTCACGATCATGAGATCCCCGTAGAATCCCACCGATTGGCATCTGTACCACAGTCTCCTGTCAACCTAAACATGTGAGTCAAATTGAGTAGAAAGAAACTGCGTAGAAGCGAATGCGAAGAATTGAATCTACAACTCAAGGTACAGATTTGTCACTTATTTAGTGTACATGTGTCTTTGGAATATTCAACCACTTAGAGGTTAATTCATGTGTTGGACGTTTAGATGATAAAAAGACTGAATGTTCATCGTCAAAACCGAATCTATCTTCAACTCTTAAAATCTAAACAATAAATAAAGTAAGGAGTGCGGGACTGCGTACGGTTTATAATTTGTTTATCCCATTAGTAAAATAAGTTGGACTACTTTGAATAAATAATTGTTTCTACTTTAGGCACAAGGCCAGCAATAACCCAGTGCATTACTGGTACTTTATTTTATCGACCCCGTAAGGATGAAAGGCAAAGTCAACCTCGGCAGGATTTGAACTCAGATCGTAAAGGGACGTAACTATGCTGGAATGCATGGCGTCCGACCCTCTACCGATACTATATGAATGAATATTACATAATTTATCTACTAAATGTCGTGGCTGTTGATTAAATATATTTTGTTTATTTAAAGATTCACTTCTTTAAAATTTCTGAAATGTCAACACTTCCGGTTGACCATCGCTTAAATAAACATACTAATTTTCTGTCACTAATTTTTTCCTAATGCAGTTTATATATAATATCGTCTTTTTAATGTACCATAGATTACGTTACTGATTAAATAAGACAGTGTAACGCAGTCTTCGTTCAATTTCTATGTATTATATATTGTCAATTACGATTTTATTTGATGTATATACCTGCGTATAATATCAATATGCACACTACACATGCTAGCAGAAAACCACCCAAAGGTGGTTTTTTTCTGCTAGTAGACGGTAATACACCTTAAAGAACACCCTGGGTGTAGAATATGATTTCATAGAAACTGAAGAAATGAGATAGAGAGCGAGAAAGATGAAAATATAGTTAATATGAAAGTAAATACCAAGACAAAGTGGGCGATGATAGGTGGGGGAATTAGGGAAACAGAGCTTGAGAGAGATTGAGAGGAAAGAGTGAGTGAGAAGTGACAGTGTGAGAGGAGAGAGGGGGAGGAGAGAGGGGGAGTGAGAGGGAAGAGTGGGTGAGAGGTGAGAGTGTGGGAAGAGAGAGTGATAGAGATAGAAAAGGGAGAGGGAAGAGAGAAAGAGAGGCGGGGGGGGGCAGAGGCATAAATTAATACGAAAGTAAATACAAAGACAAAGAGAGCAATGAAAGGTGAGAGAATTAGTGAAACAGAAATTGAGAGAGATTGAGAGGAGAGAGAGAGTGAGTGAGAGGTGAGTGTGTGGGGTGTGAGAGGGGGAGGGGGAGTGAGAGGGAGGAGAGGGAGAAGTAAAAGAGAGAGAGAGGGGAGAGGGCGGGTTGAAAGAGAGAGAGAGAGAAAGAAAAGAGGGATGGAGTGAAAAAAAGAGAGGGGGAGGGAGAAGCATAAAAAATAGAAATGTTAAAGCGAGGAAATATTACATCATATGTGATAAAAATAACAACAATAACAATCAACAACAATGATGAGAATCAGTAGGATTAATCTGATTGGTTAATATTGAGGCTTCATATTTAGGAAATTAATCAGGACATGACATTATTGATTTCTTCCATGGTGTTGTTTTATATTGTCTCATGTCCTTTTGTGTCTCTTGGTATTTCATACGCACACACACACACACGAACACACACACACACACACACACACACACACACACACACACACACACATATTTATACATATTTATACACACACACATACACACACACATACACACACACATACACACGAACACACACACACACACATATTTATACATATTTATACACACAGACATACACATATTTATACATATTTATACACACACACATGCACATATTTATACACACACACATACACATATTTATACACACACACATACACAGACACACACACATACATACACATACATATTTATACACACACACATACACACACACGCACATATTTTCACACACACACACACACACACACATGTTTATACACACACACATACACACACACACGCACATATTTACACACACATACACACAAATTTACACACAAACACACACACATCTACACACACATCTACACGCACATCTACACACATCTACACACAAACACTTATACTGACACATACACACACACACACACATCCACACATCTATACACACACAAACAAACACATACACACTCACACACACACACATTTCTCAGTCCTCTTTACTCCAGATCTTTATATTAATTTCAGCCCCAGTCTCTGTCTTCTTTTCGTTTTTTCTCTCTCATTCTCCCTCTCTCCCTTCCCTCCCCTCTCTCTCTCCCTTTGCCCCCCCCCCCTCTCTCTCTCCCTCGCTATCAGTCTCTCCCTCTCTTTGCATACATGTATATATATATATATATATATATATATATATATATATGTGTGTGTGTGTGTGTGTGTGTGTAGAAGTTATATTTAAATTGTTGGGATACAACAACCAAATATTTTTATAACTGATATAAAGCACTCAACAAATTATTGGAGTAAAAATACGATATATTAACAAATGGAAACTATATTTATAAAACCATATTTATTTCATTATACATATTTCAAGGACATCAAGTCAAATTATGGTGCGCTTTCATCAGATAAAATATAATATAGATCAGTTCTCTCTCTCTCTCTCTCTCTCTCTCTCTCTCTCTCTCTCTCTCTCTCTCTCTCTCTCTCTCTCTCTCTCTCTCTCTCTCTCTCTCTCTCTCTCTCTCTCTCTCTCTCTCTCTCTCTCTCTCTCTCTCTCTCTGTTTATCAATCTCCACGGACCATCTTGTCTATACCATTTGTGGCAACATCATCATCGTCATCATCATCATCTCTCCCATTCCACTGTAATTTTTTCCAGTTGCTCCAAGTAATCGTATCTTTTATCCTCAGTTGATCACGACCGAGTATATCATATGAGAAAAATACATAAATACATACATATATATATATACATAAATACATACATATATATATATATATATATATACATATATACATACATATATATATATATATATATATATATATATATATATATATATATATATATATATATATATATATATATATATATATATATATATGAAAAAAGTTTGTCCTTCATCAGTGATCTTCCAACCATCATAGGCATTTCATCGCTTTAAAGACCATATACCTCCGGTTGGTGCGAGCAACGGCTAAAAAAAGTCGTTGGGACACGTAAATAAAGGGGACGCGAGGGTATATTGAAATATATATTGAAAGGATAACAAGGACGATTGATTACTCCTTCATTACATTTATTGGTAGGTAGAGATATTAATTATGTATTCGCCTAACTACTACGTTTCATACTGTAATTTACCCTCCGTTCTACTGTACGTTACTATCGTTCAATATGTAGATAATATATCTGTAAGATTGATCCCACTTTCAAAACTTCTTACTATAACTTAAACATCTCCCTATTTATTAGTTATCATATGTACATATATATTTTTTACTTACTTCAATCTAGATTCTAACTTGTATTTTTTTTAATTTTTGATTTTTAATTTTTAGTTTTAATTTCTAACTCTCATTCATAATTTCCACTGTAAAACCATAATTGTTTCGACTTTTAGCACAAGGCCAGCAAATACCCAGTGCATTACTGGTACTTTATTTTATCGACCCCGTAAGGAGGAAAGGCAAAGTTAAGCTCGGCGGGATTTGAACTCAGAATGGCAAGGGCCGTCACTATGCATCAAAGCATTGCGTCAAACCCTCTACCGATACTGCCGACCATAATACCTAGAAATAAGTATATATTCTCTTAGCAGTTGATGGTCAATTCTACTGTCCATGCTTAATTTAGGGGTAGTATTGAGACCTATTGATACTCATACTCTCCCACCCCCTCTAGCTTTCGGCCGGCTGCCACTAACAGGGTGGCTAGCAGTAAACTATAACCGTGTCATATTACAGGTCTGGATGGGGTCATTGTTTGGTTGAGAGGGGGACCTGCCTAGGCGAGTTTCGTAGAACTCTGCGGTAGTTGATGGTCATAACCTTATTATGTAACAAGCTGTCTGATGATGTCACGGCACTGGGCGCACCGAACCGTGTGGCCACTGTCGTCATTTAAATATGTATCACAGCATTATCATTAAAGGACTTTAACATCTGAAACTACTTCGCTTTTTCTTATTCTATATATATATTTAAAAATTAGGATTGATGCTCTGAAATAGCGATGTATACATGAATGTATATATAGTATATTTGGCAATATACCGTATGTTTAATTAAAAACATTTTGAAGACCTTGCGCTATCAATTTTAAAATAGTGACTATGTTACTTACTTCTTTTCTCGGCAAAGGAAGGGAGAGAAGCTGACAGATTCTGTTTCACACTGTTGGTGATTCTTCAGAGCATCGTACTCCCTTCCTTTGCCGAAAAAAGAAATAAGTGACATAGTCACTACTTTAAAATTGATAGCGCAAGGTCTTCAAAATGTTTTTAATAAAACATACTGTATATTACCAAATATACTATACATACATACATACATATATATATATATATATATATATATATATATATATATATATATATATATATATATCTTTTCCTGAGTCCTGTATTTTCGTTGCTCTAGTGATGCGGCTGGACTGCCGATCACTATATTTGATTTGCTAAGCTGTCTAAACGTATTGTTATTACTCTGGGGTACTTTTCCCCATCCGAGTGCTAAAGCTACAGACCGAATTTGCATTGGTTAGCATGGCCACGAACTAAAGCTTCGTTAATGCTGTACTAAAATTTATATATATATATATATATATATATATATATGTGTGTGTGTGTAAATATATATATATACATATAAATATACATACATATATATATATATATATATATATATATATATATATATATATACGTATATATATAATACATAATTAGTGGGTAGCAGGATACGAGAAAAGGACAAAGAAAAGTAAATAGATTAAGTAAAGAACGCAAAGTTATGCTAGTCAATATAAATAGCACCAATATGATGGACATGTCTAATCAATTGAGCTGTTCGTAGTGGATAGAGTAATCGATAAATCAATATCAATATAGGAAAATTCTTATAAGAAGGTAAAGGGTTATTGATTTGGTTCAGCTTTTCAATAAGCTAACTTTTAGAGATTGTCTTGGACGTTACAGGTGAAATTCTGAACGTTTTAGTGGGTGTACGTATGTGTGGGCGTATGTGTGTGTGGATGTGAGTGTGTGTGTGTGTGTGTATGTGTGTATGTATGTCTTTATGTGTGTGTATGTCTGTGTGTAGATCTGTATGAGTGCTTATGCATGTGTCTAAATGTATGAATGTTTGTATGTATCTGTGTGCATAAATGTATCTATCTAGCCAGCCATCTCTCTCTCTCTCTCTCTCTCTCTCTATATATATATATATATATATATATATATATATATATATATATATATATATATATATATAGTGAAGGCGTGTGGTTAGAGAATTGGATTCGCAATCGTAAGGTTGCGACCAGGTGATGCGTTATGTCCTTGAGCAAGACACTTTATTTCACGTTGCTCCTTCTACCTGGAGTTGCAACCGATAGATAGTATTAGCAATTGGAAAGACCAACGTAAACATCGTTCCCTCGGTCCGATTTGACGAAAGTCGATCGTTGCTATATATATATATATATATATATATATATATATATATATATATATATATAGAGAGAGAGAGAGAGAGAGAGATGGCTCTATATATATATGTATATATATATATATATATATATATATATATATATATATATATATATATATATATATATATATATATATATATATATATATGTTTGTGTGTGTATGAGTATGTGTATGTATAAATATGCGTATGTGTATGAGTGTGTTTGCATGTATAAATGTATCTATCTATATATTTATGGGGAAGGGGCGAACAAGAGAGTCTCGTGTATAATATGTAATAACCTGAAGCAAAATCAATCCATTGAGAATGTCTTTGCAAACATTCAGAGTAGAACTCCCTTTAGAAGTATTGAAGGTGTAGAAACAGTAAGCAACTCCAACACTACCGAATTCCGGCAACCTGCTTGGTTGCCAGCACCAGACTATCTGGCACCCTAGGCAAGGTTAGATTATGGCCCCTCAAGAAAAATATCAATTTCAAAATTTATAAACAATACATTTTTTTTTCATTTTTTTCAACATTTATTTTTCCCTTTATGAATTAAAACCAGGATAAAAACGATCATAAATAAAACTGAAATTTATCTTTTTTCAAAATTGTTGATTTGGAGAAATGCGCCCCAGGAAATCAGCGTCCAAGGCGGCTGCTTAGTTTACCTATATGGTAGTGCCGGCCCTGCAACCAAGGACAGTGCATCACTAGTATATGTTGTTTGATAGTCAACTGATTAAAGCAACAGTCATGTTTGCATCTAGTTATATAATTCAAGGAATGGAGGAATGGGAAATGGCAGAGAGAGGACAGAAAAGGAATGGAATGTAAATATAGAATGAATATAGGAAAAATATATGTAAATAAATGATTGGGAGAATTAGCTCTTCCTAGTTGGTGATAATTATAGTTTCTTTTATTACCATCATCATCATCATCATCATTATCATCATCATCATTACCAACGCCATCATCATCATAATGACATCAATAATAATTGTTTCTACGTTAGGCACAAAGCCAGCAATTACCCAGTGCATTACTGGTACTTTATTTTATCGACCCCGTAAGGATGAAAGGCAAAGTTAACCTCGGCGGGATTTGAACTCAGAATGGCAAGGGCCGTAACTCTATGCGTCAAAGCATGGCGTCCGACCCTCTACCGATACTGCCAATCCACCGCCTCGTCCCAGACCATCACTAACAATGCCAAAATCACCACCATTATCATTCTCATAATCCTCCTCCTTCTCCTCCTCCCCTTCCTCCTCCTAATCATCACCATCATCACCATCATCATCATCATCATCATCATCGCCACCACTACAACCAACATCATCAGCATCAGCATCATCTATCTTATCATCATCACTACCATTCTCATTACTACCGCCGCCAGCATCATAATTTCCATCGGTAGAGGGTCGGACGCCATGCTTTGACGCATAGAGTTACGGCCCTTGCGATTCTGAGTTCAAATCCCGCCGAGGTTAACTTTGCCTTTCATCCTTACGGGGTCGATAAAATAAAGTACCAGTAATACACTGAGTAATTGCTGGCCTTGTGCCTAACGTAGAAACAATTATTATCAGGATTGACAGTATCGGTAGAGAGTCAGACACCATGCTTTGCAGCAAGGAGTTACGGCCCTTTATGATCTGAGTTCAGCTCCCGCCGAGGTTAACTTTGCCTTTCATCCTTAGGGGGTCGATAAATTAAAGTACCAGTCACGTACTGGGGCCGACTTAATCGACTTTCCTCTCCCTCAAATTACTGGCTTTGTGCCTATACTAGAAATTATTATTATCAGCATTATCATTGTCACCACCACAACTACGATCACCAACATCACCACCACCAACTTCATCACCCCCATCCACATCACCATCTCCTCCTCCTCACTATCCTCAATACCACCACCACCAACTTCATCACCTCCATCCACATCACCATCCTCCACATCACCATCCTCAATACCAATATCACCACCACCAACTTCATCACCCCCATCCACATCACCATCCACCTCATCACCATCCTCAATACCACCACCACCACCAGCACCACCACCATCACTAATGCTATGATCACCATCATCATCACCATCATCATCATCATGTAGGAAATATTGAACGATTTTCGATTGAAAATAACTATATAATTTAAATTCAAATTTAATGTTAAATAGGTTTACAAGTCAAACGTTTAAAAGAACAGAAAATGTATGATCACTTATTTAAGCCGGGGGAAAGTAAATGAAGAAATAAGAGAAAGTGCTTGAATAAATAAATAAATAAATAAATAAATAAATAAATAAATATAAATGAATTAATAAATAAATAAAAGAATAAATAAATTAATAAATAAATAAATAAATAAACAAATAAATAATAAATAAATAAACAAACAAATAAATAAATAAATAAATAAATTAATTAATTAATTAATTAATTAATTAATAAATAAAAGAATAAATAAATAAATAAACAAACAAACAAATAAATAAACAAATAAATAAATAAACAAATAAATGAATAAATAAATAAATAAACAAACAAATAAATAAATTAATTAATTAATCAATCAATAAATTAATAAATAGAGAAATACGTGAGTTAATAGTTCTAAATTTAGTGGTAATGTTTGTTTTGCCATTACAAACATCACCGTCATCTTGTGGGTATTTTTGAACCATTAGACCAGCTGTGAGAAGCTGTGAGATGGTTAATGAATTGAAAATACTTATCAGATGAAACTTTACTACAAACACTATCATCATCATCATCATCTTCTTCTTCTTCTTCTTCTTCTTCTTCTTCTTCTTCTTCTTCTTCTTCTTCTTCTTCTTCTTCTTCTTCTTCTTTATCATCATCATCATCATCATCATCGCCCAACAGCGGATGCATGTTGGATTATTTGCTGGGGAAAAGCTTCAGTGAAATTTAAAATTAAGGAAAAAAAATTAGGTTTATAAATGTTTTATACATATTAAACCCGAGCTGATAATCTCCAGTTAATAATACTAGACAAATAAAAGTTTAAAACCATTCAGAAATATTATCATTAAAACATCGCAACTAATTCTGTTTATTCAAAAATACGTCGCCTGGTGTTTAACGAAGAAAGAAATTGTAAGCCAAAAATTAAATTGAAATAATCTGTTTTTGTATAATTTACAGTTTTTTTTAGATATAAGGTGCCTCGTAATTAGTGACTGTTTTTTTTTTCCAATAATGATAGCGAGAGCGAATGCATAATTACAAGAGGATAAGATAAAGATGGCGGGAATAGCGACATTAACATAAACGATTAATCAATAAACCATAGTAACAGAATTGGAATGAAATTTAATTAGTATTTTATTGTTTAGGGGATGGGGGTTGAAGTATTTCACTTAGTGTTAAACTGTGGATATGGCAGTAGCTTTAACAATACTAACACAATTAGTATATATTGTAAGTTGAAAAAGGAGTACGATTAAACAGAAATGGGGGATTAGAAGAAAGAAAGGCCGTGAAGCGAGAGCCAAAGGCTTTTAGAATTATGTAATTATGGAGGAGTGAAATTGAATAGGGAACTGGTAGAAGGTGACTAGTTATGGGGAAGATTACGGAAAATATATCATCATCGTTATGTTACTTGAACTGGTGCAGCGTGTCGTTGTCAGTTGTCAGAAAATTAAAATATATAAAGAGACAGAAGTAGGAAGGTGTGAAATTAAAATATATACGAACATTAAAAAAATAGAATGAATATAATAAGTCAAGAGATAATAAATTTAGAATAATACACAATACAAAGTAAAGTAGCATAGGCATTAGAGATCGAAGTAATTAATTTGGTTTTAATGGTCTGTAGATCTTTGGGATTGTAAGTATGCAAGATGAAAAGGATTCAGATTATTTATTCATGTGGACATCCCCCTACTATCTACATTTTACTTTTCTGTTGTACACAGGCTGCGTGGTTTCTTATAAGCCGATTGCGAATTTACTCTTTTGGAGATTTTCCAGCTTAGATAGAATGATAGAGACTTATTTCAGTTTTCAGTTCTACGAAGCTTGTGATATCTGATTAGATCTGTTAGGCTTTCTAATGTATGTATATAGCAATAGTATCGTTGTTTGAAAGGCTTAATATATCATACCAATATAGCCCTTTGATATGTAGCTCCTCCACACATTAGATTAGTATATACCTCCTTTAGTGAAGTATTGTTAACGAACGGGGAATGAGTTAGGCTTGAAACAATTACATTGTCTACTAGAGCAGAATATCAGACGTTTGGTTAATGATATTGGAGTTGAAAAGGTTTTGGTAAAACTTTCGTTTATCAGAGTAAAAAGAAATGTTAGGGACTTTGTTAAGTATTAGAAAGTACTTGTACAATATCGAAAGATACTTTTTAAAAAATGTGACGAAGACTAGCTACCGGCATTGCAGCTGCTATGCTATATGGTGGTTCATATCAAGTAATATTTCTACATCTATTGCCATTTGAAGTACTAGATAGAGTGTCTAACACATTATTAAAACAACTTCTATACAGTGCCATCGTGGTATCATGAAGATGACTTAGTTGTAGTGATAGCAGTTGGTTATAGTTGGTATTGGTAACATCACTACAGTGTCAGTAATTGTAATAGCAGTGATGTGGTTGTTGTTGACGTTGGTGGTGGTGGTGGTGATGGTTGTGGTGGTGGTGAGGAAGATGAGAAGGAAAGGATCGGATGGGAATGATGATGATGATGATGATGATGATGAGGATGATGACGATGATGATGATGATGATGAAGATGATGATGATGATGATGATGATGATGATGATGATGATGAGGAGGAGGAGGAGGAGGAGGAGGAGGAGGAGGAGGAGGAGGAGGAGGATGTTCACTGTGAATATTGTACTCCATCAATAATCTTAGTATAATTAAATTTTCTTTAAAATTTTCTCTCAAAAAATTTCAAACAAATAAGAAAAATGCAAAGGAAACTCCTGCTATTATTATAGTTGTTTATGTTATTGTTGTTGCTTTTCTCATCATTGTTGTCTTTGATGATATAAAAGGAGTTATTTGGTCAAATTAAAGTTGTTGTGGTGGTGAGAATATATGATGACAAGACGAGGTATAGACTGTATTTATTAAATAGTTTCCTCGTTTCATTGTAATGGCTTGAACTTTGCTAGGCTTCTATCTGAAGTGCATTGGCTGCTTAGAAAGTTTCAGTAATGAAAAAAAATGTCTGTGTTCTAGGCAGGTGTAGAAGAAAGTGGTGGAATATTTGGCAGTAGATACATTATTGTGTTGCTGAGGAACACCAAACCAATAAAGATGTTACTGATCGATATTGTCAGACATATAGATCTACGGTCGGCTTATCTCCTCTCTGTTTGCCCCTTGGCATGGAATCTTAACTAACTGTCCCACATCCTGTATCTTTCATATCTTTTCTTTTCTTTCCAATTACGCACAAAGGACAGGACACTTAAACACACACAACTGTATATATGTATATGTGCATAGATGTGCGTATGTGTTTATTCTGTGTGTATACATAGAAACTCGGTTACGTACATATGTTCATACATGCGTACGATTATAAGCACATGCATACATGCACACACACACACACACACACACACACACGCGCACATACATATATACATATATATATACATATCTGTATATATATATATATATATATATATATATATATATATATATATATATATATATATATATATATATATAAAGGCGAAGCATATTATCGTCTGCAAATAACCTCTGGCTCCGGGGCACCAAATTCAGCCAATAAAACATTCATATAAACTTTAGAAAAAGTTTCAAAAACTCTGCTGATATGGCTGAGTATTCTTGTTAATGTCAACATGTCAAAATGTCGGTGACCTTTTAGTTTTTACTTGTGAATTAGGAGAACAACTTATATGTTGTAGAGAAATAATACTAGTGTAAGGAAATAACGTGAATGATCACTTCAATTATTTGTTTATTCATCATCATCAACATCACCAACACCGAACGCCATCTTTACCGTCAACATCAGTATTAGTACCATTTCTATTATTGTTGTTATTATTATTATTTTTTTTTTTTTTTTTTTCTTTCATTATTGTGTCTGAGATATATGCCGAGTGTCTTCCTGACACCCAGTGCAAATAAATTCACAGTGTGCATTGGTAAGCCAGTTAATGCAGCACATTGATTATAATTTTAAAAAAAAACAAAAAAAAACAGTATACATATATACACATGTGCAATCTTATAGAGATAATGCTCTTCTCAATACGTGTGCAGTACCAGTCAAAACAATTTTTTGCACCTCGTGCAGAGAGGGTAAACCAGGAATCATTCGCAAATATTGTTCTGTTCCTTTCTTGATCATACCCAGTCCTCCCACAATCACTGGTATTGTAACGGCCTTGAGGTGCCACATTTTCTCAATTTCAATAAGCAAATCTTTATATTTTCGTAGCTTGTCAAATTCTTTTGCCGCGATAATGTGATCACATTGGATGCTCATATCTATCAACAAACAGACCTTGTTATGTTGATCTTTTACAATGATGTCAGGTCTATTTGCTTTTATAGTCCTGTCAGTATGTACAGGAAAGTCCCAGAGAATTGTTTCTTTTTCTCCTTCAGTTACAGCCTCGGGGTGATGGTTGTACCACTTGTCTTCAGCTTTGATTTTGTAATGCCGACATATTACCCAGTGTAGATATTGGCCAACTCTGTCATGTCTATATTTGTATTCTACTGGTGCTAAAACTTTACATCATCCAGAAACTAAGTGATCCACTGTTTCAACCTCAGCACTGCAGAATCGGCACTTTGGCCTAGTAATTTTTTCTATTTTTCTAACAGGCCAGAGTTTCACATTGGCCTGGTAATTGTTTATACTTTTGACACAAGGACAGCAATTATCCAGTACATTACTGGTACTTTATTTTATCGACCCCGTAAGGATGAAAGGCAAAGTTAACCTCTGCAGGATTTGAACTCAGAATGGCAAGGGCCGTAACTCTATGCGTCAAAGCAAGGCGTCCGGCTCTCTACCGATTCTGCTAACTGGTAATTACGAGTCAATAAACTTTGATCTTGGGCAGCTAAGATGAAGGCTCCACTCTCCTCCTTTAGCCCTAAACTACGTAGCTACTGATGAGTGTGCTTTTGGTCAACATCAGCTTGTTTGCTATGGGCCATATATTTGCCATGCAGAGGTTTCTGCTCCCAATTTGATGTTAATTGTCCTTGCCCTTTTGCTATTGCCAGTGATTTTATGTGCCTAGCAGCATCAGTTGCAACAGTTTCTTTAGTCTGTCCAGCCTGGGCATCAAGAATGAGATCAGTAGCATATTTTTGGCTCTCCTTCAAGATATTATTATTATTTATTGGCCCTTTATGATCTTAGTTCAAATCCCGCCGAGGTTAACTTTGCCTTTCATCCTTATGTAATACACTGGGATAATTGCTGACCTTGTGCCAAAAGTAGAAACAATTATTATTATTATTATTATTATTATTATTATTATTATTATTGTTGTTGTTGTTGTTGTTGTTTTTGTTGTTGTTGTTGTTAGGGAGGTGGATTAGCAGTATCGGTAGAGGGCCGGACGCCATGCTTTGCAGCATAGAGTTACAGCCCCTTATGATCTGAATTCAAATACCGCCGAGGTTAACTTTGCCTTTCATCCTTACGGGGTCGATAAAATAAAGTACCAGTAATACACTGGGGTCGATTTCATCGACTTTCTCCTCCCCCAAAATTGCTGGCCTTGTACCTATATAAGAAACCATTATTATTGTTGTTGTTGTTGTCGTCGTCGTCGTCGTCGTCGTCGTCGTCGTCGTCGTCGTCGTTGTTGTCGTTGTTGTTGTTGTTGTTGTTGTTGTGGTGGTGGTGGTGGTGGTGGTGGTGGCGACGGTGTTGTTTTCATTGTTGTTATTATTCAGTCGTATTATTTTATTGCATCCTGGTGAATTGGCAGTTGTCGGTAGAGGGTCGTTCGCCATGCTTTCCAGCATAGTTACGTCCCTTTACGATCTGAGTTCAAATCCCGCCGAGGTTGACTTTGCCTTTCATCCTTACGGGGTCGATAAAATAAAGTACCAGTAATGCACTGGGTAATTGCTGGCCTTGTGCCTAAAGTAGAAACAATTATTTTATTGCATCCTTTCACTGCATTGTTGATTGCCGTGTTGTATGTCTTGGATATGTACAGTGGTTTGGATATGTACAGTTGTGTTACTTCTATATTACTGAAGATACTTTACGTAATGTGTGTGCAGTACCTAGTTTGCTATGTTCTATATGCTGTGCATATTTGTATATCCCGGGGTTTGGGATATGTATTTTATACATATTTTTATTTATTCACAAAACACTTGCTATTATAAGAATCGTTAGGCAGTATCTGTAGAGTGTCGGACAATGTGCTTTGGGGCATAAAGGATACAATACGATTAATTGATTCGGCCCTGTCTCCAAACACTCTGCAGTTACTTAATGTATTCTTCATTATTACATGCTATTTGGTAGTTTCTGATAAGAAGGCTTTGATTCTATGCCACACTCATGAACCCTTCCGGTTCACCTACGAGACCCGTGCTTCTCGATTGTTGTTGTCAATTCTCATTGTCTATATGACAGGTTCTCAAACATTTGCGGCCACCGCTCCCCTCACAGCCACGTAATACCCACCACCACCACCACCACCACCAGCCCCTATTTCAAAAGAGATCTACCTACACGCAAATTGTAAATAATATATAATACATAAAATCGTTAATTTATATATAATAAATTATATAATATATAATATGTATAAATAAATATTATATATTTTTCATTTTACTATATTTATGATACAATAGTGTATAAAATATCAAATGATATATATTATATATTTACATATAATATGTATCATTTGATATTTGATATAGTATTATATCATCATTTCTACCGCTTCCTCGCCGCCCCTTTAGGCCCTATCGCTCCGCTGGATCTTCCCAGTGTCCCTGTGGGGGGGGGGGGGTAGCACCCACTCTGAGAACCTCTGGTCTATATCAACCCAGGACAGTGAGAAGAGACTGTAAAAATGGAGTTAATGAGAAGTCTTGTAGTCAGATGGATACAATATATGTAACAAGAAGAGAAGAGACAATTGCGAAGTAGATCTATGTTACAGTTCAGTTTAGTCAGTTTTAGACCATATTAAAAATACTTTTGCCATCCATTTAGCCAGTCAGTTTATTGCCACACAGTTTTCTTTTCAGCTTTTTACAATGTTAGTTCTGCATTTTCTTTCTCCTCACAATATCAAGTCTCTTCAGAATTTTGTATTTATTGGATTCCTTTAAAACAGGCATGTCAAACATGGGGCCCGCGGGCTGCATGCGGCCATTTACAAACACACCTTCGGTCCGCACAAAGGTTTTTTCAACACGAGCATGTTTTATTTTCGTAAAATTAGTTGTTATGTGCGCAAATAGTTGTCGTGTGTGGCCCTTAGAAAATACATATGTAACCCGTGTAACCCTCGGGGGACCCTCAGTTTGACATGATTGCTTCAAAAAGTGTTTTACTTTCATTTCAATTGCTTTTGTTTTTATTTGAAATTGCATTTCTCTAAGTTAGAATTCAACTCGTCTGTTAGAATTCAACGATGCATTTGGTTACGGTTATTTTCTCTCTACTCTCTAAATTTCGAGAATATTGTCTCAATTTCGATTCCTAATACGAACAATTTCATTGTTAACAACTACAGAAAATATATGAAGCTGACGCAAACAGAAAATTTTCGATTATGATAACCAGAAAGTTTATGTATATAATAAAGTTAATTTTTTGTCCAGTCAGCATCAACAAGAACCAGATTACCAACAATAACTGTTTTCTTTCAAATATATAGAAACCTCTATTATGTATATACTTAGAGAGTCGTAACAATGAACAGTTGTTTAGATGTTGTGGTTTTTGTTTTGTTTTGTTTTTTCTATACTCCGCTTAGGTTTTCCCAAGCTTCAAACAATAAATATATATTGTTGATGTTACTGTTGTTGTTGTTGGTGTTTGGAATGTGTTCGTTGTATTTGTTTTATTTCCCAAGGGTATATTAACGACACGAGTAAAGTTAAATAATTCTTACCGGAAATCGAAAGCTAATCCCAGCCTTGATTTGCAGGCTGGGAGCTAAACCACAATCCTACAGCGCTCCTTCAACTTATCATAGAAACAACAACAACAACGCATATCTAATATGAAACACCATACTTTGTTTAGTGTGATACCTCTTCCAAAAATACGAATGAATAGAAATGGCGTCGAGTTAAGATAAGTTGCATTCCTACAGGCGAGAAATGAAAGTTATCAGAGTGTAACGGTAACAGCACCCGTCCTTATAGAAATGGAGTTGTTATCTCAATGCTGCGAGACAGTCTGTTGTGTGCAAAATAAATAAATAACTTTACTCCACTGATTAATTTTAGGTAGGATAAACACCCAAAAGAAACATTCAGGTGGAGTCACTGTATGGGTCTCGTGGCTCCTATATGGTATGTTTTACATTAGTTCTGTTGGTATTACATCACACTATAAACATGATACCGTGCAGTTTTATTTTAGATTCGGGCTTTAGAAACCCTAGTCATGTGACTATTCTTGCAACAGAAGAGAAAAGTCAATATGAAGTCTTGAATGTTAAATAGGACTGAGGTAAAAATAGATCGGATAAGATGAAAATATATAAATGGGAGGGGGGATAGAGTAACAGATATGTAAATAAATAAAATTCTGTGGTCCCCCAAATCGAAAGTATGTTGCCTTAAAGTCGTTTATCAGGATCGATGAAACATGAGCCAATAACCAAATATACATTATAGTTAGTCTAGGAGACTTGATTATTTCTTTGGGTACACATTGATTTACTTTCAGTTATAGTTGTGAAAATATCATTTCCAAGTTCTAACTGAGAGAAAGGTCGATCGACTTTCGTCAAATCGGACCGAGGAAACAATGTTTCCGTTGGTCTTTCCAATTGCTAATACTATCTATCGGTCGCAACTCCAGGTAGAAGGAGCAACGTGAAATAAAGTGTCTTGCTGAAGGACATAACGCATCGATTCCTGGACCGGGCGATGCGTTGTGTCCTTGAGCAAAATAAAAACGAAAGACAACCACAGATACAGCATATATATATATATATATATATATATATGTATATATATATATATATATATATATATATATATATATATCGGGGGGTAACCACAGTAAGTAAGGTACTCAATACATAGCAGAGTATAACTATTTAATATAGAAATGGCTACTACAGGACTAAAACTGTTTCATTCGAAGGGATATATATATATATATAACGAAAATCTGTCCGTTCAGAGGAGTCGAATAACAATCGGAATTCTTAGTTGTTACTGTTGTGTTTAATCCTTTCATCAGTCTCTTTTTCTCTCGCCCGTGTCAGTACTGTCCCATTTTCGGAGTGGATCCTTTCAAGAGATACAAAGTTAAATTTTTTGTAGTGGCTGCTGGCCACTTTTTTCTTTTCCTAAGAGTATTTTACCCGATTATTTAACGCTATTGTCGTGTTGCTGATTAGTTAGAGAACCTTATTCGCAATCGTGTGATTGTCAGTTTGATTCCTGGGCCGGGCGATGCGTTATGTCTTTGAGCAAGACATTTTATTTTCACGTTGCTCCTTCTACCTGGAGTTGCGACCGATAAATAGTATTAGCAATTGGAAAGACCAATGGAAACATTGTTTCCTCGGTCCGATTTGACGAATGTCGATCGACTTCCTATTACATAGTAACGATTCTGTTTTTTCGATTACGATATTTCTAATTTCTAAGTTCATGGGCTGACTATGAAGGATTGATGCTAGACTGTGAAATCTTGCATGCATTAATTTCAACTCTTCTTATTAATAATTGTATTGCTTCTTTCCATGGAATATGCTGTAAAATAAACCTCATTTCGTCATTCCATGTGAGTATCTTTGTCAGCCTATGAATGTTTCAGTCGACCCTCTTATATTCATATACTTATAACATAATTACCATAGAAATGTTTGAAGGTTTCAAGGTTATTTCATATTCAGAAATACCGAAGACTAAAACCAAAGATAATAATTATGAAATTATATCTGTCAATCAGACAATTAATGACAAATTCTAAATTAGATAGGATTTAGAATTCTGTTTAAAATTAATATTCATAGTCACGTTAGTCTTGAAATAGATGTCACTGATAATATTTTAAATGTTTACAATAAAATAGCGGATTCCAAATGTAGAAATATAAATGTATAATGTCACTATCAAAATGAAGTTAATGTGAACTGATTAGTTTTATGGTAGAGTCATTCATGCGTGGACGCAGATATGGCAGGGTGGTTTAGAAGTTCACTTCTCATTCTTGGCGACACAGTATTAGGGTAAAGAGCAAGGACCATCTTCGGCCACGAATGGCCATGGGATTTGCACCAAGAAAGTTCCACTTCCGAGGCGTAGGTCCGGCCAAGGTTATTTGTGGAAGACTAGTAGTCGCCCATGCATACCACTCTCCTCGCTCTACGCCATCTTTGTTGTCAGGGGAAAGGCAAAGGCCGATACATCTTTGTTCCAGTGATGTCCCAATTCATTTCTACAGTTTCTACAGCTGAGTGAACTGGAGAAACGTGAAATAAAATGTCTTGCTCAAGGACACAACACACCGCTCTGTTCGGGAATCGTACTCACAACCTCACCATTGTAAGCTCTAATCACTGAGTCGTGCAGGTTTTTATTTATCGAAACCGAAAAGGTGAACGACAAAGCTAATTTCAAGGGGACGTGAACATAGGGAGCCAGAATGGATAACACAAGAAACTCTGCGATTATCTAATAACTTCGTCAATCCGCCGCTTTGGTCAACAATTTAAGCATTGACCGTAATTCCCGGCGTCGAGGATGCTACTTTTCCCCGAAAATAACTCTCAAAAACCTACCATGCGTCCTGGAGGCCGAAGGTTGTTTATTATATTTTT
>CAXHJY010001576.1:62500-67500 GCA_964016885.1 Eledone cirrhosa | reverse complement strand
TGAAACAAAGTTAGTAGTTACCGTTTTGATTGCCAGGCAAACGCGGCTGGCAGAGGGCGCCTGGCTAAGGCCAGGCGCCTGTTGGCCAAATTAATGGCAGAGCCAAATGAGAAGACTCTTGACCTGGTGCCGAAAAGGCAAAGAGAGAGAGGAAGCCCAAAGTTGTTAGTTTTATAGGGCTCTGACCGGAAGTTGCAGAAAAGGTTCCACTTCCCGCCTAGATCCTAATCAAAACAAGGGAGACAACCGCTACATAACCTCCCGCCAGAATTTTAGTGTATAAAAATCGAAATGAAAATATGTAGCAAGTTGGCGAGAATGTTGTAACAGGCATGAAAATTACGACAAAAGAATGTTTGGAAAAATCAATGATAGATATCAAGGTAGCCAACCGCTCTTGGCCAGAGAACGACTGGACATCCATCTATCCATCACCCAAAGATACAATGTAATAAAGTAAAAGTAATAGAAGAGCTCAAAGTTCAAAATAAAGTTCACAGGTGTGCAATCACATGACAGCTGGAAAGAAAGTGTGTTCCAGAGAATGAATGCAGGTGGTTTCTGTTCTGTGGTATATCGTGAAATTTCCAGCCTCCGAATGGATTTTCTCACAGGAAGAGTGCTGCAAAAATAAATTCTCTGGCTTTGGTGAAGCTGTGTTGATGTATTGCTGTTGCTGTTATATTGCTGTTGCTGCTGCTGTTGTCTCGCTGAGTGAGCGTATTCGGTGTTTAAATTCACAGTAAAAAAATTTTTTTTTAGAAAAAAATGAGTTGCGCAAAGTGCTAGAAATAGCAGCCGAAGTTGATGGTCGATGTTGAGAATGCGTTGACCTGGAAGGGTCAAGAGGCCAGCGACCAGAGAAATAAGCATTCTTAATAAATGCGCGGTTATCAACGGTAAATTTACATTGTAAACTTATAAACCGGCAAATAGAAGAATATAGCTTAAGGCTGAAGAATCCTTGGGGGAGAAATGCTATCTCTGGCGTGCGGCTGTCTGTGAGTAAGAGACATCTCAGTGAATCGAGAATTTATGCTGCCTACACGTGCCAATACAAGGTTGAAAAAAAATATTTCTAACGCGCGAGAAAATGATAGTGCAATTTTGAAAGTGACAATGATGAAAAAGAAAGGCTTCAATCAGCATAATCATTGGTGTGAACTTTTGAAAAAAACAAAAAACTTGAACGATGAACAAAAGGCAATGGTTCATCGAAAATAAATGTTCCTGTTGAAATGTTTTTTAAAGAATATCAAATTTCTTTTTTTTTTTTTGTGTGTTTTGAAAGAGTTCGTTGTAAGAAACGAGAAACATATATATATATCGTGAAATGTTTTTTTTTGTTTTGAAAGTGTTCGTTGTAAGAAACGAGAAACATCTATATATATATTGGTGAAATGCGACAGTTAATTGATGCGTGAGAGAAAAAGTATGTCTGTGCGAATTCCACATGTGCGTGTGTGCGTGTCCCTGAGTATTTTCATAGTTTGTCGCTAAATTTGCTGTGTATTCGTAATGTTACTCACAAAACCAGATGTGCTATTTTTTTTCTTTTTTTGGGGGGTGACCCTTATAGCGATGAACGGCTGCGTGTTCGTATCACGTCAGGGTTACCAATATAGCGAGGATACTGGGTTGCATGAATGTAACAAAACGAGACAATGTTTGCGTATATAATATTTAATTAACGGTAGATAGAATACTTGACATGTCAAAGATAGATGTTAGAATGAAACAAAGTTAGTAGTTACCGTTTTGATTGCCAGGCAAACGCGGCTGGCAGAGGGCGCCTGGCAGAGGGCGCCTGGCTAAGGCCAGGCGCCTGTTGGCCAAATTAATGGCAGAGCCAAATGAGAAGACTCTTGACCTGGTGCCGAAAAGGCAAAGAGAGAGAGGAAGCCCAAAGTTGTTAGTTTTATAGGGCTCTGACCGGAAGTTGCAGAAAGGGTTCCACTTCCCGCCTAGATCCTAATCAAAACAAGGGAGACAACCGCTACATACGCATGTAATACGCTTTTGTTATCTATAATATATCTGTAATACACATTTAATAGAATTGTAATATACCTGTAAATACCTGTAATACACTAGTAATTATTGGCGGTAATACACCTGTAACTAATGAACTAATCTAGTTTTGTATCTTAATTCCTAACGTAATTGGATTACTGATTGCTAATGGAAAATTAATTCCTATTTTGTAAAGTAGAACACGAAGAACCGTCAAGAATGACACCACCACTAATAACACCACCAATACCACCACCACCACCACTAATACCACCGACACCACCACCGCCAATACCACCACCACCAATGCCACCACCAACAATACCACCACCACTAGTACCACCACCACCACCAA
Organism: Eledone cirrhosa; assembly: GCA_964016885.1. Lineage (NCBI taxonomy): Eukaryota > Metazoa > Mollusca > Cephalopoda > Octopoda > Eledonidae > Eledone > Eledone cirrhosa. The sequence continues at coordinate 65,132 of CAXHJY010001576.1, read as the reverse complement.
TACCACCACCACCAACAATACCACCACCATCAATACCACCGCACCACCAATACCACCACCACCACCAATACCACCACCACCAGTACCACCACCACCAATACCACCACCACCAATACCACCACCACCAATACCACCACCACCAATACCACCACCACTAGTACCACCACCACCAGTATCACCACCACCAATACCACCACCACCAGTACCACCACCACCAATACCACCACCACCACCACCACCACCACCAATACCACCACCACCAATATCACCACCACCAGTATCACCACCACCAGTACCACCACCACTAGTACCACCACCACCAGTATCACCACCACCAATACCACCACCACCAATACCACCACCACCAATATCACCACCACCAGTATCACCACCACCACCAATACCACCACCACCAGTAACACCACCACCAATACCACCACCACCAACAATACCACTACCACTAGTACCACCACCACCACCAATACCACTACCACTAGTACCACCACCAATACCACCACCACCATCAACACCATCATTATCATGGTGGTGGTGGTGGTGGTGGTGCGTGGTGGTGGTGGTGGTAGTGGCAGTAGTAGTAGTAGTAGTAGTAGTAGTAGTAGTAGTAGTAGTAGTAGTAGTAGTGGTGGTGGTGGTGGTGGTAGTGTTAGTAGTAGTAGTAGTAGTAGTAGTAGTAGTAGTAGTAGTAGTAGTGGTGGTGGTAGTGGCAGTAGTAGTAGTAGTGGTGGTAGTGTTAGTAGTAGTAGTAGTAGTAGTAGTAGTAGTAGTAGTAGTAGTATTAATAGTAGTAGTAGTAGTAGTGGTGGTAGTGTTAGTAGTAGTAGTAGTAGTAGTAGTAGCAGTAGTGGTAGCGGTAGTATTAATAGTAGTAGTAGTAGTAGTGGTAGTAGTTTTTTGTTGTAGTTGCTGTTGTTGATTTTGTAGTTATGTTGCTGTTACTCTTTGCCTTCTTTTGTAATTGTTGCTGATACTGTTGCTGTTGCTGTTACTGTTGCTCATCTTGTTGTTGTTGTTGTCGTCGTCGTCGTCGTTGTTGTTGTTGTTGTTGTTGCTGTTGTTGTTGTTGTTGTTGTTGTTGTTGTTGAAGTTGTTGTTGTGATTGCTGCTCAATCTACTGTTTATCTAACGAAAACACTGGGTCAGTATAGCAAGCCAGACGTCCAGACAGCGAAACAGCCAGGCAGACGAACGTGCAGACAAACAGACAGACAGACAGTCAGACAGACAGTCAGTCAGAGAGACAGGCAGTCAGACACTCAATAATAGATAGTAAATGAAACATAAATAAATAAATAAATAAATAAATATGGTCGACAAATCCACGTGACTACTGAAAGACAAAACCTACATTTTCAACCACCAGTATATATAATTATACATGTAGAGGCACGTGTTGTGTGTGTATGTGTGTATGTGTGCGTGTGTGTGTGAGGGGGGTCGTGTGTCTGTGTGTGTGTGTGTGTGTGTGTGTGTGTGTGTGTGTGTGCGTGAAGGTCCATGGCTTAGTGGTTATAGCGTTGTGTTTGTAATTGGGAGGTTGTGACTTCGACTATCGGACCAAGTGATGCATTGTGTCCTTGAGCAAGAAACTTTATTTCACGTTGGTCCAGTTTACTCAGCTGTAGAAATGAGTTGCAACGTCACTGGTGCCAAGTGGTATCGGCCATTGCCTTTTCCCTTGGACAACATCAGTGGCGCGGAGAGGGGGAGACTGGTTATGCATAGGCGGCGACTACTGGTCTTCCACAAACCACTTCCTAGTTACAAATCATATGGTCATTGGTAAACGAAAGGGGTCTTTATATATATATATATATATATGTGTGTGTGTGTGTGTGTGTGTGTGTGTGTGTGTGTGTGTGTGTGTGTGTGTGTTCATGTGTATGAGTGTGTATATATTAATGCTTATTCAAAATAAGAATAAACGGTGATGCAAAGTATGGAGTGGAAACGTCTTGGGGCACACTGCTAGCGGAGCCGCCATATTTACACTGTAACACCAACAAGAAAACTGGCGCGATCAAGCTCAAACTTCGATCACGTGACCACAATAGTACTACCTATAAGTACGCATGAGCAGAAGGCAGTGTGACAAAGCTAAAGATATGTTATGGCGAAAGTGCAGATAATTGTTGACTCACGCCCGTATATATATATATATATATATATATATATATATATATATATATATATATATATATATATGTATAAACATATAAAGTGTGTATGTATATATATACATTCAATGGATACATACAAAGAGATATGCATACATTTATACATACATGAAAAAATGAGTCAAATTATTCGATCTAGCGATCATAAGTGAGAGTAAACGCATCATTAGAAAACATTAAAAAAATAACGTTAAAACAAATCCACTTTTCTACACTAGGATTTTTTCCAACAATATCTGTAGGTGTGTAATTTTGTGTGTCTGTGTTTGTGCGTTTATGTCTATATACTCATGCATAAGCATACATTTATATGTATGCATATAGATATACATTTACACAAATACACATACATTTCCACATACACGCACATACATTCACACAAACACACACACATATACATTTACAGAAACACACACATATACATTGACAGAAACACA
>CAXHJY010001576.1:37500-57500 GCA_964016885.1 Eledone cirrhosa | reverse complement strand
ACCGATATATATCACATAGAAATGACTTATTTTTTCTGCAGTATTAAAACTGTTTCGTTCCTTTGAAATCATCAATGATTTCAAATAGATGAAACAGTTGAAATCAATTTTGTATGAAATAAATATGTATCATTTCTACTAATCTATTAAGTACCTTATTTAACTGTGGTTCCCAGCACAACTCTTCGAATAACCATTCTTAATCATCAATATAAAAGAAGTGCTGTTTCTTCGTCTGTTCGTCCGGCCCGTAGAAGGAGTGAAAAAGATAGGCAGCCCCCTTTTTTAATTTGAGAGGAAAATGAAGATAACTTATGTCATGCTTATAGTATATTGCAAGCTTAAGAATCTACAAGGGCTAGAGGTAATAAGGTAGAGCTCTGTAGGAGAGGAGGGGCTTGTTCTAGTTATATATTTAAAGAGAGGGCTAGATATAGATATGTATATGTATATATATGTGTGTGTGTGTGTGTGTGTGTGTGTGTGTGTGTGTGTGTGTGTGTGTGTGTGTGTGTGTGGTGAGATAAAGATGTTTATAAATATATACTTCGAAACGTTAAGACAATTATTCTACTATATCAAGCCTTCTACTATATTAAGCCTTGTTTTGCCCTTGTTGACTTTTCTGTGTGGACCAAAATTTGATTACGTTTATATTGAAAAGGTAGGAAAATGAGTGTAACGAGGACACCAGAGATAATTTGAATAGTACATGGTCGCCCCTTCAACTATCAACTATATATTACGTAACAACTAACGAATAGACTACTTTGGAAACGAATATACAAAATACACGTATGTTTGTGTGTATGAGTGTGTATGTGCGTATGTGTGAGTGAGTGTGTATGTGTGTGTGTGTGTTTGTGTGTATGTGTGTGTGAGTGTGTGTATGTGTGTGAGCGTGTGTGTGTGTGTACATGAATGTGTGTGTGTGCGTTTGTCTCGCGCACACACTAAGCCAGTTTTGATGCATTTGATCAAACCTGTAGGGGTGTCAGACAAAAATTGATCAAGCCAGAGTTTCAACAGACATTATAGAAAGTAGAAACTAGATACTGTCAGTCTACTTCATACGATACTCTACTGATTCTGCCATTCCGCCATGTCATGTTAGAATAATGAGCTCTGCATGACCTTATAAACTTTATAATTTTACGTTATAGCAAATAGAAATAATTATACAATGGAACACGTTTACAAAATAATTGCAGCAATACTTCAATGAAAGCCAACCACACTAGTTTTTCGTGCCACGTTGTTTGAGGATTGTGACTTTAGACATATATATCGCACTTTAAGTAACTGACTGCATGGCATTTCAGTGACCTACCAGAATCTGGTTAAGACTACATATATATATATATATATATATATATATATATATATATATATATATATATATATTTAAGAACATTCATTCATTGCAACTGGTTTAAATAACACATAACTATGTTGAAGTATATAAGGAATTGATTGGATGTACAGTATGGGAGGAATGTAAATTGAACTTCCATTGAGTGGAGCCTTTCATTACATCATCTGTCGTACATCATTGGCCTCTGGTGCGAGGTTTTTGTGGTAGGTGAGATTTACTGTTGTTTATCCCATTTACTCCGACTTCTAGCAATTAAGAAACTTCTCCCTCTCTCTTCTGAACAGGAACACAGAATTTTGCCCAACCGATGACTAGCATTAAACACGCTTATTTTCTCTCTGTGACTATAATAATTCAGCCAGACTACTTACTTAACTAGGCCACAATAGAAATATCGGTCAATGTAATTACGTCCTACATCAATTTTCGTTTACAGCTTCAAGCAATATTTTCTGTATTTCCCTAGAAAATTTTCCAAGCAACATTCACGTGTTGTTTTGCCACTAAAAACATTTCTTCACATATTTGCACTAACATCTGTTTCTATTTGCTACATTTCTTTCATTAATTTTTCATTAAAACCACTGAAGTGAAAGTTTTAATAAGATATCAAGCAGAAACATACCTATCTATTATATATGCGTGATTACAGGGAATATATTGTATGAAACCTTTTATATATTCCTACTTTGGTGGTTTATAAACAATGTGATGTATATAACTTAGTAATAATTGTTTCTACTTTAGGCACCAGGCCAGCAATTACCCAGTGTATTACTGGTACTTTATTTTATCGACCCCGTAAGGATGAAAGGCAAAGTCAACCTCGGCGGGATTTGAACTCAGATCGTAAAGGGACGTAATTATGCTGGAAAGCATGGCGTCCGACCCTCTACCGATACTGCCAATCCACCTAGTAATAATGGTATGGTTAAACCACTGGTGTTTTATAAAGACAATGTGGTGTGTATCACAGTGAAATAATAATGTTATGGTTAAAGTGAGAGGGCAGGTACTATTTTTATATACTTCTAACAGTGGGGTGGATTTCTAAGAAGCAATGGAAGTATTGCTTAACCTATAGATATTATTTAACTAACGGCGGCGAATTGGCAGACTCGTTAGGACGTCGGATAGAGTGCCTTGTGCTACTCATTCCGGTTCTATGCTCTCTGGTTTCAAATCCCGCCGGGGTCAATTTTGCCTTTCGTCCTTTCGAGATCGATAAAAAAAGTACCACTCTAGTACTGTGGTCGATTCTTCCTCTATATCCCTTTTTTACATCCACTCTGTTACTTTCTATCATTCTCTGGAAGAGATCTACCGTACTTAGATATGAAAAGGGATGGGCTCCGCCAAGCTTAAGATGTCCAAGAAACGCAGTATGTCACCTCGGCGCCCTTATGACTCCACCTGGTGTTAAGGGAGCTATACCATATATTTAATTACCTAACCTGTTTTTTTTTTCTGTATCACAGTTTTGTAGGATATTAGACTCATTATCATAGTATTTGAATAATGACATTAAAATTTGGAATTGAATAATAATTTGACAATGGTATTAATACAAATTGTATCCCTGTGTGAACGTCCTTAAACATGCAACATTCTATTTGTTTAGCTCCTAAAAGTTATATTTATTATATAAGCCTGTTTTATTTTTTTTTTTTTTTTTTTTTTTCACAATTTTATGGACTACTAGAATCATTATTATAATATTACTGTTGAATAATGTCATTAAAATTTCGAAATAATACAATAATAACGTGAGCATTTTTTCGAATCTGTTAGAATTTGTTTTGAAAATAATGGCATCATTATGTCCCTCAAATAACTAGCATTCTCTTTGCTTAGGTTAGTATTTTTCATAACACGGAACGCCCACTTTGGTGTTGCATAAACTATGTATGGTGAGTACCATTGTGCAGTAGACGGATTTTGCGAATTCATTCAAATTATATTACGATTAAATGGCACACTCATATACATACACCCCACCTCCATATATATGTGTGTGCGTGTGCGTGTGTGTGTATGTGTGTGTTTTGTCTGTTAAATTTTCAATTGTATATATATATATATATATATATAAGAGAGTATTGAAGTTTGCTTGAAGCATTGTGGAACAATAAGTAAATATCTTTAAGTCGTTTGGAAGCCTCGACAATGCAGAAGATCCCGTTAAGGGTGAAAGCAGCGATTCTTTGCTTAAACTTTAATCTGTTATTTTAATAAATATATATATTTGTTACCCGGAGATTTACCCATTTGCATTGTCGAGGCTTCCAAACGACTTAAAGATATTTACTTATATATATATATATATATATATATATCGGACCAAGGAAACAATGCTCCCATTTGGTCTTTCCTTTACTAATACTATATGCCGGTTGCAACTCCAGCAATGCTTTAACAATCATGAATATCGCTATACCATATTATCCGACCACACTAGCTCTCATAAATGTCTACACAAACTATTATTGTAAAAATAATTCTATATAATGTGGAGTTATTATTACACTATCATATTTCACTTGTCGTGTTCTTTCCTAAAATATCCCTGCTAAAACTGTAATAAGTCGAGTGAAACAGTTGACTAAATGAGATTATAATAATAGATGGTGGTATCTTTATAGTCAAACACTTCTCACACACTTTCTAACACTTCTTAAAGTTCCTAAAGTTTGTATATCATTTTGAAATCAACTGGATAATGCCACGCGTATCGTTGGCTGTTCTCCGCAGTAATGCTTTCCTTATCTTGTTCTTAGAAAACAACTGAGACATACCACCTATCTAGGGCTGTAGAGTCTGCCCCTTCCTTCCCCTTTTGCTCATTATTTCATTTTTTTGTTCTCTCTTCCTGTTTATTAAACGAATTTTGTATTAGATTCACGCTGGGGAATTACCGAATATTAGTTTAACCACGTCGTATACAATGTTTTAAAGATTTTGCTCCCTCTGTTATTGTTGGCGTTGGCGTTGCTACGACTACTGCTGCTGCTGCTCTTGTGTTGTTGTTGTTGTTGTTGTTGTTGTCGTCATCGTCGTTGACGTTGTTGTTGTTGTTGTCGTTGTCGTCGTTGTCCATTCAGCTCCAAGCCAGCCTGAACATATGATCAAAGATGTTCAATCCTTGATCCTCCCGTCATTTATTCAGAAATACTTCATCAGGGGCCAGTGTATTATGTCCTCGTTTGTGATATGACATATACTTGGCTGCTATTTCTAGCAGGTTGAGCGACTAGAAAAATATTCCCTCGCTGGCACGTGCTACCTGCTGTTGATTCTAAAGAAGTTACGAGTTTTGATTCTGCCATAGACGAATGTACATAATTAACCATAATTCTTTTTAGCGGTCCGTCTTTTATTGACATGAGGAAACAATTGTGTAAAAAATTCACTGTAATTGGGTGTGTGCATGAGTATCTGTATGTATATGTGTGTATGTATATGTGTGCATGAGTATCTGTATGTATATGTGTGTATGTATATGTGTGTCTGTGCGTGTGTCGGTGTGTGCGTGTGCTTGCGTGCTCTCTGTGTTTACATAGCTGGTTAGAATATTATTTTAATGTTTTATCAGGGAGAAAGACTGTGTACGAAATTACTCTTTGCAATTATCTCAAAAGCCACCAAAAGCTGTGTAGGTGCTATATGTGCAATTTCTATTCACATCTTTCAACTTCGATAATTCTTCCTTCAAAATTTACCCAATTGGCCATATATTTTAGGACTACGTATTGGCATTTTTAAAATTATTTTTACTATAATATTTTTCGACTTGTATTGTTTTTTCAGATGGAAAAGGTGGTTTAACCCTGAAATATTATGTTGAAACATTACTTTGTTTTGTTTTATTTGTCATCCTCTTCCTTTGTAAACCTCAGAAAGCCGTAGAAATATATAAAGGGAAGAGGATGTAGTGTTAATTTTTTTCTTTCTTATTTTGTTAAATATTTTGTATCGCTTACGTTTGTTTTTGTTTTGATTTTGTTTTTTTGTATCGCTTACGTTATTTTGTATCGCTTACGTTTTTTTTTTTGTTTTTTTTTCTATAAAAAATGTAGTTAGCGTGGCTGAGTGGTTAGAGAATTGGATTTGCAATCGCGAGGTTGTGAGTTCACTTCCCGGACCGGGTGATGCGTTATGTCCTTGAGCAAAACACTTTATTTCACGTTGCTCCTTCTTCCTGGATTTGTAACTGGTAGATAGTATTAGCAACTGGAAAGACCAATGGTAACATGGTTTCCTCGGTCCGATTTGACGAGGTATGGGATCTTGTCGTTGGAGGAGGGTGTGTTTGGGGGTAAAGGTAATTAAGAATACCATTCGTATATTCTTGAGTGCCTTGGTCAAATCTCTTCTGTTGGAAGCATTCAAACCAGGTCTCGGGTTTGAGGATAGATTTCTATATCCCGCTAATCAATCTCGGAAGCCCAAGAAAATTTCATGAGTATCGACGTTTGATCCTTGGCTAAACAGAAGAGGAAAAATTATTCTGAATCGTCAGAGCGTCGGACAAGAAGCCACGCGATATTTAGTTACGGCCCTCTAGATTTTTAGTTCAAATCTCATCGCTGTCCATTTTACCTTTTATCCTTCCAGGCTAGATAGAATAAAGTAGCAAGCAAGTGTAGGGGTCGATATGATGGACAGTTCCTTCAACCCTTAACATTTGGGCATTATGTCTATATTAGATTGGCAGTAATGGTAGAGTGTCGGGCAATATGCTTTACGGCATAGAGTGATGGCCCTTTACAGTCTGAGTTCAAATCCCGCCGAGGATAGCTTTGCCTTTCATCTTTACGGGGTTGATAAAATAAAGCACCAGTCACGCACTGGAGTCAATTTAATCGACTTTCCCCTCCCCTAAAATTGCTGGCTTTTTGTGCCTAAATCTGAAAGGACGGTGAATTAGTATAGTTGTTAGAACGTCGGACGTTTAGCAGTATTTGTACCTGTTCAAATCCCGTCAAGGTCAACTTTGCCTTTCATCTTTCCAACGCCGATAAAATAAAGTACCAGTAAAATACTGTGGTTTAGATGTTATCGACTTTCCCCATAATCGAAAAATTGCTGTCGAAATTGTGTCGAAATTGTGTCGAAATTGTGTCGAAATTGTGTCGAAATTGGTGGTGTATTATTGGCAGCATCGGTAGAGCGTCAGACACCATGCTCTACGGCATAGAGTTATGACCCTTTACGTACTGAGTTCAAATGCTGCCGAAGTTCACTTTGCGTTTCATCCTTTACGGGGTCGATAAAATAAAGTACCAGTAATGCACTGGGATAATTACAGGCCTTGTGCCAAAAGTAGAAATAATTATTTCCATCATCATGAAAGAGATTAAACATTGCTGACTAGCTGAAGGTTATGTTGCATGAAGAGCTTTGAAGAGCTTAGAATATGAAGAAGCATTAGCATTGCATTACAAAGACATTTCTATATAACCGTGAATCTCCACAACCGTTCGACTGAAACCAAACATTTTTCTTAACGTAATTCCTGCCCGACTGATAAAAAGAAACAACAACAGGATAATACATAAACTTAAAGATAACCATCTCACCGCATTCATCATCATCATTGTCATGATCATCACCATCACCATCATAATGATGATCATCATCATCATCCTCAACATTGGCACCATAACAATCACCATCACCATCATAATGATGATCATCAGCATCATCATGATCATGATCATCCTCAACATTGGCACCATAACAATCACCATCACTATCACCACCATCATAATGATCATGATGATGATGATCATCATCATCATCGCCATCGTCATGATCATCCTCAACATCGGCACCATAACAATCACCATCACCATCACCATCACCATCATAATGATCATCATCATCATCATCATCATCATCATCATCATCATCATCGCCATCGTCACGATCATCCTCAACATCGGCACCATAACAATCACCATCACCATCACCATCATAATGATGATGATCATCATCATCATCATCATCATCGCCATCGTCATGATCATCCTCAACATCGACACCATAACAATCACCATCACCATCACCATCATCATCATGGTGATCATCACCATCACCGCCATTATCACCGTCGTTACCGTGACAATAATTATCCCCATAATCGATACCATGATCATAAACATCATCATCATCATCGCCAACACCATCGCCATAATCATCATACTTGTCATCATTTCTATCATCATCACGGCCATCATCATTCTCATCATCATTATTTGGATTGGCAGTATCGGTAGAGGGTCGGACGCTATCTTTGCAGCACAGTTACGGCCCTTTACAGACTGAGTTCAAATCCCGCCGAGGTAAACTTTAAATTTCATCCTTACGGTGTCGATAAAATAAAGTACCAGTAATACACTTGTAGTGACCTACATTCCGCGGGCTCACATACATTCTCTGTGCGTGATTTGGCTCAGTTCAGCCAATCAGCGCCAGTAGAAGAGGATGTATCCCTACGCGCCCTGGGGAAGAAATTCACCGCGAAGATTTGAAGAATCTCGCTCTTGTACCAGAAACTTCGAGCCAGCAACACGCATAATGTAACAGTGAGATATTGCACCACTAGCCTCGCGGCTTAACGGCGCAATGGCACATTCTCTTTTGTAACCTCTTTTTATCTGTAACTTCAACCATATAAATAAACAAACATTGCATCTCTAATTACTGCGGTTGAAGTCGTTGTTTTACTCGTGTCTCAATAACATCTTTAATCCATGCTGCTGGAATTGGCGACCTGACGAAAGGAATATTGTAAATAGATGGTAAATAGATCGAGGGACCTTCCCTCACGTCTATGTCGACAATATAATCCAACGAGGATACTATCACTTACCACACTGGCAACTAACGACCACTGATTCTACCACCCTGCTAAAGTGGCGATAACATCTACAACTAATACTGCTAAACACTGGTATAATTGCTGGCCTTGTGCCAAAAGTAGAAACAATTATTTGGATTGGCAGTATCGGTAGAGGGTTGGACGCCATGCTTTGCAGCATAGAGTTACCTCCCTTGCCATTCTGAGTTCGAATCCCGCCGAGGTTGACTTTGCCTTTCATCCTTACGGGGTCGATAAAATAAAAGTACCAGTAATACACTGGGATAATTGCTGGCCTTGTGCCAAAAAGTAGAAAAAGATATTGTCATCATCGCCGCCATCATCATCATCATTATCACGATCATCATCATCATCATCACCATTATCACGATCATCATCATCATCATCATCATCATCGTCATTGTCATTATCACCGCCATCATCACCACCATCACCACCACCATCATCATCATCATCACCATCAACAACAACAACAACAACAACAACAACAACAACAACAACAGATGAGGTGTTAGATATGCTATGTATTCTTGGATTCTATGGATAAGTTAAGAGAGAAACAGAATTATCATATAAGAAGTGGCTTGCATGATGTTTGGAAATCATTGAACTCTGAAGACACTTCAATGGAGAGGAATGGTGATATCGTCTTCTGATTCTGTTACGACCATAATTTCTTTCTGATATCATATTACATCTTTGGAATAGGACTTAGTTTTTTTTTATATATATATATATATATAATTATTAGTTTGTCTATAATGGGTTGATAAGATATACCTACAGAGAAGATAGAAACTTCTTTTAGGGGTTTTATGAAATTACTCTTTCCTATGATGTCTCATATAGATATATAAGTAGGTGTTCAGGTATCTACGCAATCACTTTCAAAGGTATACACCCCACAACTCCACAAATATGTAAAACCATGCACATGCACATACGCACATACACGCATATAGATACACTCATATACACACACACACACACACACACACACACACACACACACACACACACACACACACACATACACACACACACATATATATATATATATATATATATATATATATTTATTTAATATAGAGAAATCATCACGAATTCCTGATGATTTCTCCCGAATGAAACAGTTCTAGTCTTGTAGAAGCCCTTTCTATATTAAATATTTATACTCTGCTTTGTATTGAGTACCTTACTTACTGTGGTTACCCCCGATTTAACCCGGGATAAACTTATATATGTATATATAGAGAGAGAGATAGATAGATAGATAGATAGATAGATAGATAGATAGATAGATAGATAGATAGATAGATAGATTTCTTTATTAGCCACAGGGGCACAAAAGAAGGGGACAAATACAAAGGGGGAAGTTTACATACAATAAAAACGTGTAAAATGTTATCACAGATGGAATTTAAAAGTTAGTCGATTTTCCCCAATAGAGGGAGACATTTCATATGGGTAACACATACCCCCGAAAAAAATGTGCAACCCTCATCTTCAGGAGTACGAAGAGCAGATAGATAGATAGATAGATAGATAGATAGATAGATAGATAGATAGATAGATAGATAGATAGATCTCATCATGTTGTAGTTGTGCATCATATTTGTATAGGATATACATTCGTAAAACAATATCAGATATAGAACTCAATACGAAATATAGTCAAATAAACATATACTATGTTATACATAAATACATACATACATACGTACATACATACGTACATACATACATGCATACAAACATACCATATATACATGCATACAAACATACCATACATACATGAATGCATGCATACATACATACATGCATACATATATGCATGCATACATATACACATACATACATACATACATACATAGATACATACATACAACATACATAAATACATACATGCATACATACATACATACATACATACATACATACGCACATACATATATACATACATACACACATGTATATATCCATACTATATATATAAATACATACATACGCACATACGTATATACGCACATACATACATATATACATACACATATACATATATACATATATGCATACACACATACATACATATATATACATGCCCACATACATGCATACATACATACATACATACATACATACATACATACATACATACATACATACACACATGCATACGCACATACATACATACGAACACAAACATATATGCATGCATACATACATTCATACGTACATACATACATACATACATACATACATACATACATACATACATACATACATACATACGCACATACATACACACAAACACACACATACATGCATACATACATACATAAGCACATACATACATAAGCACATACACACATACATACATACATAAGCACATACATACATACATACATACATACATACACATACATATATACATATATACATATATACATACATACACACATACATACATACATACATAAGAACATACATACGTACATACATAAGCACATACATACATAAGTACATACACACATACATACATACATACATAAGCACATACATACATACATACATACATACATACATACATACATACATACATACATACATTCATACATACATACACACATACACACACACACACATACATACATACATACATACATACATACATACATACATACATACATACATACACACATACACACACACACACATACATACATACATACATACATACATACATACATACATACACACATACACACATACACACACATACATACATACATACATACATACATACATACATACATACATACATACATACATACATACATACATACATACATACATACATACATACATATGTGAGTGTATGTAAGTAGGTATATAAAAAAGGTGTGAAAATAGTAACTAAGATGAAATAATACTACGCCCTATAACACCGAATAAATTTACTTTCATGGACACAACGCTCGTTAGCCGAAATATCTTTGATATAAAAATCTTTACGCTTTCTTATTTCAAGTTTCCAACGCACTCTACTTTCCATCTTTCTCTTCCACTTCTTTGCTTATCCTCATCCTTCCTTCTACCTTCTCTTCCTCTCCCTCTCTCCATCTCTCTCTTTCTCTCTCTCTCTCTCTCTCTCTCTCTCTCTCACTCTCTCTCTCTCTCTCTCTCTCTCTCTTTCGCTCAGTATTTCCCTTTCTTTGCACATATGTATATATATATATATAGGAACCAGTAAGACCCCGACAGCTGAGCTCAAGCCGTTTCGACGGCTAATTCAGTCCAGAATTAGCCGTCGAAACGGCTTGAGCTCAGCTGTCGGGGTCTTACTGGTTCCTATTACCCACTCTACTACCTCAAGTATTGAGTACTTTGGTGCGTTATGGTCCACCTGGTTCCTTACCACATTTCCTTCGTTATATATATATATATATATATATATATATATATATATATATATATATATATATATATATATATATATATATATATACGTATATATATATGCCAATCTCTGTTAGTTCTCTATATATATATCTGCCTCCCTTTGCTCATTCTTATATCTCCTCTTCCTCTACCCCCCCCCCCCTCCGTCTCTCTCTCTCTCTCTCTCTCTCTCAGTCTCTCCCTTTCTTTGCACACATGTGTATATATATATATATATATATATACGTATATATATGTGCCAATCTCTGTTAGTTCTCTCTATATATATATATCTGCCTCCCTTTGCTCATTCTTATATCTCCTCTTCCTCTATCCCCCCTCTGTCTCTCTCTCTCTCTGTTGTGGTTTCTTTCTTCCCCTTCCGCTTGCATCTATTATCCTTGCTTTCCTATTTCCTCTATGAATGTCTTACTTTCTTTTATAGCCCTAACTATTTCTACAGGTCTTTCTTTTTGCTTTTGATCTCAACGAGATCATTTCGATGCAATAATAATACCAATAATAAAAATAATGATGATTTCTTTCATTGGCCACAAGGGCATCCGGTAATAACAATAATGATGATTTCTACTATAGGCACAACGCCAGCAATTTGGGGAAAGGTAAAGTCAATTAAATCGACCCCAGCGCATTACTAGTACTTTATTTTATCGATAAAGTTGATGTATTCCTGTTTGTTAGAAGGAAGAGTGTCAAACGGAGAAGATATGGCATTGTCAATACTCTCAGCGAGGTTAAGGCCAGCTCAACACCACGCCAGAATAGGTTCGTTTCAGAAGGTTTTGGAACACGAAAGCTGAGTTTTATAGTTGCAGTACGTAAACGATGAACGAACACTTCCTACTGGATTTGATATGGAGAAGGCTTGGCAGTCCCTGATACTATTCTGCCAACGTTTGTGATAAATGATGAAATCTATCAGGCTAAGATCATTCCTTAGCCAGATAGATTTCCTCATGTATGAGAACACCTCAGCTGTTGTCCTTACACATGAAGGAAAAAACAATATGTTTACGATCAATATAGGCGTTTTGCAAGGTGATCCACTTGCTCTGTTGCTTTTTATATCTTTGGACTACGCCCTTTGCACTGCCATCACAGATACTGACGGTATAACCATCAATAGTTGTCGGAGTCACCGTCATCAAACTATTGTGTTCCCTGATCTTAACTATAGAGATGGCATCGCTCTTCTGAAAGATACTATCGAATCAGTTCAGGACTTCCTCCATCATGTCGAGACTGCCTGCCAAGAGGTGGGTTTGTTTCTCAATGCTTCAAAAACTAAATTCATGCATTTGAATCCATTCACTCTCAGTACATTACATCCTTCTGAAGGTTCACAAGAATTTAAATATCTAAGTGGTTATACTAATTCTGAACATGGCATGAACACCAGAACTGATCAAGCATGGAGTGCAATAAATTCAATACAAGAAGTCTGTCAAGTTCCCATCCCAAGATCTCGAAGTGCAAAGTCTTCAATACTACGGTCGAAACCATGTTACTATATGGTTCAGAATCCTGAACTCTCAGTTTCATTCACCCAAGAAAGAAGATTTGGTGGGTCCTACACAGAAATCTTACTTGTGGTGTTCAACATTCAAACAGGGCTCTGTTAGTGGGGGACACTGACCTCACTGAACGAGATATTCTTGCTGTGATGAGGGATCAGGAAGTCTGGAAGAAGATCTTTGTGCATGCTTCCCCTTCGATAGAGAGATGACTCAAGAAGAGACGATATATATATATATGCATACATATATGTGTGTGTGTATGTGTGCGTTTGTGTTTGTCTGTGTGTGTCTCTGTGTGTCTGTGTGTATGTGTTGTGTGTGTGTGTGTCTTAAGGCTGTTTATTTTTTGTTTATCGCTACAGTTTTTATATTATTGTTAATCTATATTTTGTATCTGATTTTCTTGGAGTCTGGTATGTTGGTTGTTTTTGTTACTGTTGTAGTAATGCCTGTGGGTAACATCCTTGTTTGAGTTGGGAGCTTTGAGACAATGTTAAAAGTGGTTCTTCCGCTTTTCTCTATTGCGTTTTGTTGTAATTTGATGAATGTTTCAGTGAGAGTTTGTAGCATTGTTTCATCTCTCTCTCTGTCTGTGAGAGTTTTATGCCGGGATGCTTCTATTTTCTCTGTGTTCTCTTTGTCTATTCTGTACAAACTCGTCGTCTTCAAAATTTTCACACGCGGGATGTTTATTTGCCTGTCATTGTTTGTTTTTTCTGTGTAGCCTTTTCATCTTTTCATAGACGTTCCAGACCTTATCATATTGTCATTTCCCACTTCACTGCCTTCTTACATTTTACTACAAGATGATGGCTCCATATTAACTCCGATATTATTCATAGACTTTAAATAATTGATTGTTGTTGTAGACGCAGCATAATAGAATATCTTAAAATTTCCTTCGTAATCATGAGGCCCCAGTTTCGATCTCACCACTTGACATTTTGAGTCAATCTAAGTCTTGTAAGTGAAATTGTGTTGAGAGAAACTGTTTGGAATCCCGCCAGGCATGCCATGTCACACACTGAATCTCCCCGAAAATTATATTAAGTGTACATGTGGCTGTAGAATGCTCAGCCAATGGCATGTTAATTTCACAACAGGCTATTGCGTTGATTGAACCACTGGAGCACACATTATCGAAACTGATGGATGTTTAATATATTCCATTCCATTGAGTTCAAATCCCGCCGAGGTTAACTTTGTCTTTCATCCTTACGGGGTCGATAAAATAAAGTACCAGTAATACACTGGGATAATTGCTGGCCTTGTGCCTAAAGTAGAAACAATTATATTCCCTTCCATTCCTCTGAACTAATAATTTGTTTATCGACTCCGAAAGTATGATAAGCGAAGTTGACTTCTGTGGTATTTCAACTCAGAGTAGAGAAAGCTGGAATAAATACAGAGGATTTTAATCAGGCGTGGTGGCGCGTGGCCTACTGGTAAGGTTGTTGAACCTACGATCCTAATGTAGTGGGTGTTGTCTTCTTTTACGTTACACCAGTATACTCAGCTGAAAATGAATACCAGCAATAGCTGGGGGTTTAACCCTGTTATAGACAGGCTGGCGTCCTGTCCAGGGAAGAGTCTTGTTCTCTCAGTCACTTAACGCCAGGGGAACCGGGATAAGCGCCAAACTGATGAGGTCGCAGGTTCGAGACAGACTTTAGATTTAGAGATTTAAACGAACGCTTTAACGATTCTGGTAATTCGCTGTCGTTATGCAATTAAAACTATATTAAAACCTTAGTTTCAATCAACTAATATACATCTAGTAGCAATTAAACTAACATTCATTACAAGTTAATTTAAGCTAATAGTATTCCACTCAAGCTACAAACTTGTTGATGGAATATTTCTTGATCAAATTAAAGCAATAATGAAACTTTTTTATCTGATGAGATTCGTTGATTATTCAGGTTAATTATAAAGTGTCGATTATAACCAAATAATTGTTGGCTACATAATCAAGACATTAATTAAGTTAGCAATAAATAAAGTAATACAAATGATATTGCGGCCGAACGGTGCCAGTAAACTAATACAAATTATGTTTTATAGCTCTGTGGTAAAGCAGTTCGCTTCACAACTACGTTGTTTCGGGTTCAGTCCAACTACATTACATATTTAGAAATTATCATTATATTTAGCCTCGAGTTGACTAATGCTTTGAGAGTGAGAGTTGGTAGATAGAAGGTATGCGGAATCCCATCACACACACACGCACACGCACACATACACACACACATATATATATATATATGTGTGTGTTTCTATTTATTGCCACGATGGCACAAAAGAAGGGGACAAATACAAAGGGGGGAATTTACACAAAAGAACGAGTAAAAAAAACAAATAACAAATATAAGATTAACAATAAAGTCCTCATATATATATGTATATACACATACATATATATTCCAAAAATTAAAGACAATCTCTGAGATGCAATTACACAAAGTCTCATCAGTTTCATGCTAGTTGTAAATTGGAAAAGGAATAACAATGTCCGAATGTATTGGACGTTGGTCTTTCATCGGGTCAACAGCTTAAACAGAACGAACTGATTCTTCCCTGCTACTTCCACTATTAATAGTGACACAGTTATGGTCAACACTAAGAGAGAAAAGTACAGACAAAAATGTGAACTTTTCTCTATATATATGTATGTAAAACATGTTATATTCTTTTCCCCTTATTCTTATTAATATCAATTTAATATAATCTGAAACCGGTACGAATAATACAGAAATTCCTATTTTGTTAATAAATGTTTTTTCTGAGAAAAAATCCCTTTAGCATTTACTACTGTTTTTTTCTTCTTTTTTTATCGGTTATATACATAATATATATATATATATATACATATATATATATATATATATATATATATATATATATATATATATATATATATATATATAGAGAGAGAGAGAGAGAGAGATGCAGGTATATATATACATACATATATATACAAGCTATGTGTGCATTGTGGTTACATGCAAACACTCACAAACACACACGCATATATATATGCACATATATATGTGTGTGGGGACAGAGAGACAGAGAGAGAGAGAGAGAGAGAGTGCGAGAGAAAGAAAGAGACAAGCCGTGTCTGCGCATTTCAGTTATTTGCAGCATGTTCACCTTGGGTTATTGTTTTTTTTTGTTTGTTTTTTTGTTTGTTTTTAACTGACATGATGTGTTAAAGACTTAAATTCTTGTCACTGTTCCATCGTCTTGTCGAGATGTGTCATGACTGTCTAGCAATTGTTACAACTTCCTTTATAATTACAATGAGAGGTGGCTAGATACAGCGGGAAATAAAGAGAAGGGGGAGAAAAGACGATGTTTGTTTTGACTTACAGGAAGAGAAGACAAAAAAACCCCAGGTTGTTTTTTTTTGCTCAAAGGTGTAATAATATAGGGCATGTTCAATTGGAGGCTCATACGGTGATAGCCGATGGAGAGAGAAGTTCAGTTAAATTATCGTCTGTTACAGAGGGAGCGGTAATTGGTTTGTTTCAGTTATGGAGATGGTAGACAGAATTGTTAGACAGATTCATCATATATAGTATGATATATATGTATATATTATGTGTGTGTGTGCATGTATGTATATATATATATTCTCAGTTGAAAATTGCAAACTTGACAGTCGCCACAGAATATGAACCTGAAGATAGCGAAAGCATGAAAGTACTTGTTCAATTAACACTTAACATTTAATATTCTACCATACTATTTCATTCTAATACCATTATAATTTTAAAGGATTGTAAATAAAACGAGTAAACCAGACAAAGTTGGAATTCCTTTTATTAATATATATATATATATATATAAATTTTAGTACAGCATTGACGAAGCTTTAGAATACGGCCAAGCTAGCGTATATGCATAATCGGTCTGTAGCTTGAGCACTCGGATGAGGAAAGACCCCACAGTAATAACATTACGTTGAGACAGCTTAGCAAATCAGATATAGCGGTCGGCAGTCCAGAGCAACGAAAATACAGGACCCAGGAAAAGATATATATATATATATATATATATATATATATATAAAATTTAATATAGAAATGGCTTTTACAGGACTAAAACTGTTTCATTCGAAAGAAATCATCATGATTTCCTTCGAATGAAATAGTTCTAGTCTTGTAGGAGTCATTTCTATATTAAATTCGATGTTTACAAACTACTAATGTATTGAGTATCTTACTTACTGTGGGTACCCCCGATTGAACACAGGACTCACACACACACACACACACACACACACACACACACACTCACACTCACACTCACACTCACACACACACACACACACACACACACACACACACACACACACTCACACTCACACACACACACACACACACACACACACACACACACACACACACACACACACACATTTCCAACATGGTATATTGAAAACGTGACTGTGCTCCATTTGATTAGTCATTTTATCATTAATGTGCCTAAAGTAGAAACAATTATTAATGGGTTTGGGATTAGCAGTATCGGTGGAGAATCGGACACCATGCTTTGCAGTATAGAGTTACGGTCCTTTACGGCCTGAGTTCAAAACCTGCCGAGGTTAATTTTGCCTTTCATCCTTAAGGGGTCGATAAAATAAAGCACCAGTAACGTACTAGGGTCGATTTAATCGACTCTCCCCAAATTACTGGCCTTGTGCCTATACTAGAAATCAGGTTGACTATGTCTTTCATCCTTACGGGGTCGATAAAATAAAGTACCAGTAATGCACTGGGTAATTGCTGGCCTTGTGCCTAAAGTAGAAACAATTATTAATGGGTTTTATTAATTTCCTAAATCCATGTATGTATTAACCTTTCAAAGCCTTTGCGGCTGTATCTTCCATAGTCATAGTAGTTAAGTATTGGTTACCTGCTTAGCATTGAATATCGTGCGAGTGGTATGAATATTGTGGGAGTGGTATGAATATCGTGGGAGTGGTATGAATATCGTGGGAGTGGTATGAATATCGTGGGAGTGGTATGAATATCGTGCGAGTGGTATGAATATCGTGCGAGTGGTATGAATATCGTGCGAGTGGTATGAATATCGTGCGAGTGGTATGAATATCGTGCGAGTGGTATGAATATCGTGCGAGTGGTATGAATATCGTGCGAGTGGTATGAATATCGTGCGAGTGGTATGAATATCGTGCGAGTGGTATGAATATCGTGCGAGTGGTATGAATATCGTGCGAGTGGTATGAATATCGTGCGAGTGGTATGAATATCGTGGGAGTGGTATGAATATCGTGCGAGTGGTATGAATATCGTGGGAGTGGTATGAATATCGTGCGAGTGGTATGAATATCGTGTGAATGGTATGAATATCGTGGGAGTGGTATGAATATCGTGCGAGTGGTATGAATATCGTGGGAGTGGTATGAATATCGTGCGAGTGGTATGAATATCGTGGGAGTGGTATGAATATCGTGTGAATGGTATGAATATCGTGGGAGTGGTATGAATATCGTGCGAGTGGTATGAATATCGTGGGAGTGGTATGAGTATTGTGCGAGTGGTATGAATATCGTGCGAGTGGTATGAATATCGTGGGAGTGGTATGAATATCGTGGGAGTGGTATGAATATCGTGGGAGTGGTATGAATATCGTGGGAGTGGTATGAATATCGTGCGAGTGGTATGAATATCGTGGGAGTGGTATGAATATCGTGCGAGTGGTATGAATATCGTGCGAGTGGTATGAAATCGTGGATGCTTCTCTCTCTATATATATCATGTCCCGCAAGCATCTCTGTTCATATATTTTCCGTTTCCAGATGTACTTTTTTCTGATTTATTCAACTTATTTATAGATGTCAACTATTGTTATGAGCATTGTGATGACTATATTTTCAAATGTTTGATTTCCCAATGCCTCATAAATCAATCATATATGTTTGTATATATTAGATGTGAGACAACAAAAGAGCTGTTAAAAGGTCGGATGAACTCCTCAGAGTCAACTGCAATCCACCCCAACTGTGGGTTAAATAGCCTCACCAACTAGCACTTCACCAAGCGTGGTGAGTAACCCAAAACCCCTGATATAACTAAGACAAACGGAAAGTGTTCTTCCAACAGGAGTAAGAAGGTTTTCGGTTGGGTTGGATCTATCCATACCTACATAATTGTTTCTACGTTAGGCACAAGGCCAGCAATTACCCAGTGCATTACTGGTACTTTATTTTATCGACCCCGTAAGGATGAAAGGCAAAGTCAACCTCGGCGGGATTTGAACTCAGATCGTAAAGGGACGTAACTATGCTGGAAAGCATGGCGTCCGACCCTCTACCGATACTGCCAATCCACCGCCCTACATAATAGTAGATGGTTTCATTTGACGTGCTGGCTGACCAAGCTTTCTGGAGGTCATTCTTTGGTTTCCGTTAACTGAATCTTTTTAGAAAAGTTTGTGCCTTTGCTGAACTGGGTGTGACAAGGTGTTCACAATATTCTATGTTAATATTCATGGCGTTTCAAGGTTATTATCAAGGTAGCCTTGTAGCCTTATTTATTTTTCTGGCCACGAAATGTTCTTTTCATTTAGGAATCTCACAATAGAGGAGTTTCTTTGGTGTGCATATTGTTCATGCGCTTGACATTATTGGTCTAACGAATTTGTTCCTTTTGTAGGTAGGTAGGTAGGTACGTAGGTAGGTAGGTAGGTAGGTAGGTAGGTAGGGGAGGGAGGGAGGTAGGTAGGTAGGTAGGTA
>CAXHJY010001576.1:2500-20000 GCA_964016885.1 Eledone cirrhosa | reverse complement strand
CTACCACCACTACCACAACCACCACCACCACCACTACCACAACCACCACCACCACCACTACCACCAACACCACAACCAATACCACCACCACCACCACCACTACCAAAACCACTGCCACCACTACCACAATCACTACAACCACCACCACCACCACAATCACTACAACCACCACCACCATCACTACCACCACTACCACCACTACCACCACTACCACAACCACCACCACCACCACTACCACAACCACCACCACCACCACTACCACCAACACCACAACCAATACCACCACCACCACCACCACTACCAAAACCACTGCCACCACTACCACAATCACTACAACCACCACCACCACCACAATCACTACAACCACCACCACCATCACTACCACCACTACCACCACTACCACCTCTACCACAACCACCACCACCACCACTACCACCAACACCACAACCAATACCACCACCACCACCACCACCACTACCAAAACCACTGCCACCACTACCACAACCACCATCACCACCCCCACCACCTCCACTACCAATAACAACGACACCAATAACTACAACTACCATTACCACCATCACTCTTGCGACAAACATCACTAATTCCATGTAACCCACCATCTTTATGTTACCACCACCACACCAACAACAACATCAACAACAACAGCTACAACAACATTACAACAACAGTGATATCACCTCTGCAACCACTACCATTACAACTACTACCACCACCACACCACCACCAACATCAACAACAACAACTACAACAACATTACAACAACAGTGATATCACCTCTGCAACCACTACCATTACAACTACTACCACCACCACCACACCACCACCATCAACAACAACAACAGCTACAACAACATTACAACAACAGTGATATCACCTCTGCAACCACTACCATTACAACTACTACCACCACCACCACACCACCACCACCAACAACAACAACAGCTACAACAACATTACAACAACAGTGATATCACCTCTGCAACCACTACCCTCACAACTACTACCACCACCACACCACCACCAACATCAACAACAACAACTACAACAACATTACAACAACAGTGATATCACCTCTGCAACCACTACCATTACAACTACTACCACCACCACCACACCACCACCAACAACAACAACAACAGCTACAACAACATTACAACAACAGTGATATCACCTCTGCAACCACTACCCTCACAACTACTACCACCACCACACCACCACCAACATCAACAACAACAACTACAACAACATTACAACAACAGTGATATCACCTCTGCAACCACTACCATTACAACTACTACCACCACCACACCACCACCACCATCAACAACAACAACTACAACAACATTACAACAACAGTGATATCACCTCTGCAACCACTACCCTCACAACTACTACCACCACCACACCACCACCATCAACAACAACAACAACTACAACAACATTACAACAACAGTGATATCACCTCTGCAACCACTACCCTTACAACTACTACCACCACCACACCACCACCATCAACAACAACAACAACTACAACAACATTACAACAACAGTGATATCACCTCTGCAACCACTACCCTCACAACTACTACCACCACCACACCACCACCATCAACAACAACAACAACTACAACAACATTACAACAACAGTGATATCACCTCTGCAACCACTACCCTCACAACTACTACCACCACCACACCACCACCACCAACAACAACAACAACTACAACAACATTACAACAACAGTGATATCACCTCTGCAACCACTACCCTCACAACTACTACCACCACCACCACACCACCACCAACAACAACAACAACTACATTACAACAACAGTGATATCACCTCTGCAACCACTACCCTCACAACTACTACCACCACCACACCACCACCACCAACAACAACAACAGCTACAACAACATTACAACAACAGTGATATCACCTCTGCAACCACTACCCTTACAACTACTACCACCACCACACCACCACCACCAACAACAACAACAGCTACAACAACATTACAACAACAGTGATATCACCTCTGCAACCACTACCCTCACAACTACTACCACCACCACCACACCACCACCATCAACAACAACAACAACTACAACAACATTACAACAACAGTGATATCACCTCTGCAACCACTACCCTCACAACTACTACCACCACCACACCACCACCATCAACAACAACAACAACTACAACTACATTACAACAACAGTGATATCACCTCTGCAACCACTACCATTACAACTACTACCACCACCACCACACCACCACCAACAACAACAACAACAACTACAACAACATTACAACAACAGTGATATCACCTCTGCAACCACTACCCTCACAACTACTACCACCACCACCACACCACCAACAACAACAACAACAACTACAACAACATTACAACAACAGTGATATCACCTCTGCAACCACTACCCTTACAACTACTACCACCACCACACCACCACCATCAACAACAACAACAACTACAACTACATTACAACAACAGTGATATCACCTCTGCAACCACTACCTTCACAACTACTACCACCACCACACCACCACCATCAACAACAACAACAACTACAACAACATTACAACAACAGTGATATCACCTCTGCAACCACTACCCTCACAACTACTACCACCACCACACCACCACCATCAACAACAACAACAACTACAACAACATTACAACAACAGTGATATCACCTCTGCAACCACTACCCTCACAACTACTACCACCACCACCACACCACCACCACCAACAACAACAACAACTACAACAACATTACAACAACAGTGATATCACCTCTGCAACCACTACCCTCACAACTACTACCACCACCACCACACCACCACCATCAACAACAACAACAACTACAACAACATTACAACAACAGTGATATCACCTCTGCAACCACTACCCTCACAACTACTACCACCACCACCACACCAACAACAACAACAACAACAACAACTACAACAACATTACAACAACAGTGATATCACCTCTGCAACCACTACCATTACAACTACTACCACCACCACACCACCACCACCAACAACAACAACAACTACAACAACATTACAACAACAGTGATATCACCTCTGCAACCACTACCATTACAACTACTACCACCACCACACCACCACCATCAACAACAACAACAACTACAACTACATTACAACAACAGTGATATCACCTCTGCAACCACTACCCTTACAACTACTACCACCACCACACCACCACCATCAACAACAACAACAACTACAACAACATTACAACAACAGTGATATCACCTCTGCAACCACTACCCTTACAACTACTACCACCACCACACCACCACCACCAACAACAACAACAGCTACAACAACATTACAACAACAGTGATATCACCTCTGCAACCACTACCCTTACAACTACTACCACCACCACACCACCACCAACATCAACAACAACAGCTACAACAACATTACAACAACAGTGATATCACCTCTGCAACCACTACCATTACAACTACTACCACCACCACACCACCACCACCAACATCAACAACAACAACTACAACAACATTACAACAACAGTGATATCACCTCTGCAACCACTACCCTTACAACTACTACCACCACCACACCACCACCAACATCAACAACAACAGCTACAACAACATTACAACAACAGTGATATCACCTCTGCAACCACTACCATTACAACTACTACCACCACCACACCACCACCACCAACATCAACAACAACAACTACAACTACATTACAACAACAGTGATATCACCTCTGCAACCACTACCCTCACAACTACTACCACCACCACCACACCACCACCACCAACAACAACAACAACTACAACTACATTACAACAACAGTGATATCACCTCTGCAACCACTACCCTCACAACTACTACCACCACCACACCACCACCATCAACAACAACAACAGCTACAACAACATTACAACAACAGTGATATCACCTCTGCAACCACTACCCTTACAACTACTACCACCACCACACCACCACCAACAACAACAACAACTACAACAACATTACAACAACAGTGATATCACCTCTGCAACCACTACCCTTACAACTACTACCACCACCACCACACCACCACCAACAACAACAACAACTACAACAACATTACAACAACAGTGATATCACCTCTGCAACCACTACCCTCACAACTACTACCACCACCACACCACCACCATCAACAACAACAACAGCTACAACAACATTACAACAACAGTGATATCACCTCTGCAACCACTACCCTTACAACTACTACCACCACCACACCACCACCACCATCAACAACAACAACAACTACAACAACATTACAACAACAGTGATATCACCTCTGCAACCACTACCCTTACAACTACTACCACCACCACCACACCACCACCAACAACAACAACAACTACAACAACATTACAACAACAGTGATATCACCTCTGCAACCACTACCATTACAACTACTACCACCACCACACCACCACCACCAACAACAACAACAGCTACAACAACATTACAACAACAGTGATATCACCTCTGCAACCACTACCCTTACAACTACTACCACCACCCACACCACCACCAACAACAACAACAGCTACAACAACATTACAACAACAGTGATATCACCTCTGCAACCACTACCATTACAACTACTACCACCACCACCACACCACCACCACCAACAACAACAACAACTACAACAACATTACAACAACAGTGATATCACCTCTGCAACCACTACCCTCACAACTACTACCACCACCACACCACCACCACCAACAACAACAACAACAACTACAACTACATTACAACAACAGTGATATCACCTCTGCAACCACTACCCTTACAACTACTACCACCACCACACCACCACCAACAACAACAACAGCTACAACAACATTACAACAACAGTGATATCACCTCTGCAACCACTACCCTCACAACTACTACCACCACCACACCACCACCAACAACAACAACAACTACAACAACATTACAACAACAGTGATATCACCTCTGCAACCACTACCATTACAACTACTACCACCACCACCACACCACCACCAACAACAACAACAACTACAACAACATTACAACAACAGTGATATCACCTCTGCAACCACTACCCTCACAACTACTACCACCACCACACCACCACCACCAACAACAACAACAACAACTACAACTACATTACAACAACAGTGATATCACCTCTGCAACCACTACCATTACAACTACTACCACCACCACCACACCACCACCAACAACAACAACAACTACAACAACATTACAACAACAGTGATATCACCTCTGCAACCACTACCCTCACAACTACTACCACCACCACACCACCACCACCAACAACAACAACAACAACTACAACTACATTACAACAACAGTGATATCACCTCTGCAACCACTACCCTTACAACTACTACCACCACCACACCACCACCACCAACAACAACAACTACAACAACATTACAACAACAGTGATATCACCTCTGCAACCACTACCATTACAACTACTACCACCACCACACCACCACCAACAACAACAACAACTACAACAACATTACAACAACAGTGATATCACCTCTGCAACCACTACCCTCACAACTACTACCACCACCACACCACCACCAACAACAACAACAACTACAACAACATTACAACAACAGTGATATCACCTCTGCAACCACTACCATTACAACTACTACCACCACCACCACACCACCACCAACAACAACAACAACAACTACAACTACATTACAACAACAGTGATATCACCTCTGCAACCACTACCCTTACAACTACTACCACCACCACACCACCACCACCAACAACAACAACAACTACAACAACATTACAACAACAGTGATATCACCTCTGCAACCACTACCCTTACAACTACTACCACCACCACACCACCACCACCAACAACAACAACAACTACAACAACATTACAACAACAGTGATATCACCTCTGCAACCACTACCCTTACAACTACTACCACCACCACACCACCACCAACAACAACAACAGCTACAACAACATTACAACAACAGTGATATCACCTCTGCAACCACTACCCTCACAACTACTACCACCACCACACCACCACCAACAACAACAACAACAACTACAACTACATTACAACAACAGTGATATCACCTCTGCAACCACTACCCTTACAACTACTACCACCACCACACCACCACCAACAACAACAACAACAACTACAACTACATTACAACAACAGTGATATCACCTCTGCAACCACTACCCTCACAACTACTACCACCACCACACCACCACCAACAACAACAACAACAACTACAACTACATTACAACAACAGTGATATCACCTCTGCAACCACTACCCTTACAACTACTACCACCACCACACCACCACCACCAACAACAACAACAACTACAACAACATTACAACAACAGTGATATCACCTCTGCAACCACTACCCTTACAACTACTACCACCACCACACCACCACCATCAACAACAACAACAACTACAACAACATTACAACAACAGTGATATCACCTCTGCAACCACTACCCTTACAACTACTACCACCACCACACCACCACCACCAACAACAACAACAGCTACAACAACATTACAACAACAGTGATATCACCTCTGCAACCACTACCCTTACAACTACTACCACCACCACACCACCACCACCAACAACAACAACAACTACAACTACATTACAACAACAGTGATATCACCTCTGCAACCACTACCCTCACAACTACTACCACCACCACACCACCACCATCAACAACAACAACAACTACAACAACATTACAACAACAGTGATATCACCTCTGCAACCACTACCCTTACAACTACTACCACCACCACACCACCACCACCAACAACAACAACAGCTACAACAACATTACAACAACAGTGATATCACCTCTGCAACCACTACCCTTACAACTACTACCACCACCACACCACCACCACCAACAACAACAACAACTACAACTACATTACAACAACAGTGATATCACCTCTGCAACCACTACCCTCACAACTACCACCACCACCACACCACCACCACCAACAACAACAACTACAACAACATTACAACAACAGTGATATCACCTCTGCAACCACTACCCTCACAACTACTACCACCACCACACCACCACCACCAACAACAACAACTACAACAACATTACAACAACAGTGATATCACCTCTGCAACCACTACCCTCACAACTACTACCACCACCACACCACCACCACCAACAACAACAACTACAACAACATTACAACAACAGTGATATCACCTCTGCAACCACTACCCTCACAACTACCACCACCACCACACCACCACCACCAACAACAACAACTACAACAACATTACAACAACAGTGATATCACCTCTGCAACCACTACCCTCACAACTACTACCACCACCACACCACCACCACCAACAACAACAACTACAACAACATTACAACAACAGTGATATCACCTCTGCAACCACTACCCTCACAACTACTACCACCACCACACCACCACCATCAACAACAACAACAACTACAACAACATTACAACAACAGTGATATCACCTCTGCAACCACTACCCTTACAACTACTACCACCACCACCACACCACCACCACCAACAACAACAACTACAACAACATTACAACAACAGTGATATCACCTCTGCAACCACTACCCTCACAACTACTACCACCACACCACCACCACCAACAACAACAACAGCTACAACAACATTACAACAACAGTGATATCACCTCTGCAACCACTACCCTCACAACTACTACCACCACCACACCACCACCAACAACAACAACAACTACAACAACATTACAACAACAGTGATATCACCTCTGCAACCACTACCCTCACAACTACTACCACCACCACCACACCAACAACAACAACAACAACAACAACTACAACAACATTACAACAACAGTGATATCACCTCTGCAACCACTACCCTCACAACTACTACCACCACCACACCACCACCACCACCAACAACAACAACAGCTACAACAACATTACAACAACAGTGATATCACCTCTGCAACCACTACCCTTACAACTACTACCACCACCACACCACCACCACCAACAACAACAACAACTACAACAACATTACAACAACAGTGATATCACCTCTGCAACCACTACCATTACAACTACTACCACCACCACACCACCACCACCAACAACAACAACAACTACAACTACATTACAACAACAGTGATATCACCTCTGCAACCACTACCCTTACAACTACTACCACCACCACACCACCACCACCAACAACAACAACAACAGCTACAACAACATTACAACAACAGTGATATCACCTCTGCAACCACTACCCTCACAACTACTACCACCACCACACCACCACCACCACCAACAACAACAACAGCTACAACAACATTACAACAACAGTGATATCACCTCTGCAACCACTACCCTCACAACTACTACCACCACCACCACACCACCACCAACAACAACAACAACTACAACAACATTACAACAACAGTGATATCACCTCTGCAACCACTACCCTCACAACTACTACCACCACCACACCACCACCACCACCAACAACAACAACAGCTACAACAACATTACAACAACAGTGATATCACCTCTGCAACCACTACCCTCACAACTACTACCACCACCACCACACCACCACCAACAACAACAACAACTACAACAACATTACAACAACAGTGATATCACCTCTGCAACCACTACCCTTACAACTACTACCACCACCACACCACCACCACCAACAACAACAACAACAGCTACAACAACATTACAACAACAGTGATATCACCTCTGCAACCACTACCCTCACAACTACTACCACCACCACACCACCACCACCAACAACAACAACAGCTACAACAACATTACAACAACAGTGATATCACCTCTGCAACCACTACCCTCACAACTACTACCACCACCACACCACCACCACCACCAACAACAACAACAGCTACAACAACATTACAACAACAGTGATATCACCTCTGCAACCACTACCCTCACAACTACTACCACCACCA
This sequence comes from Eledone cirrhosa, assembly GCA_964016885.1. Taxonomy (NCBI): domain Eukaryota; kingdom Metazoa; phylum Mollusca; class Cephalopoda; order Octopoda; family Eledonidae; genus Eledone; species Eledone cirrhosa. Next base: position 10,803 of record CAXHJY010001576.1, on the reverse strand, counting down.
CCACACCACCACCAACAACAACAACAACTACAACAACATTACAACAACAGTGATATCACCTCTGCAACCACTACCCTCACAACTACTACCACCACCACCACCACACCACCACCAACAACAACAACAACTACAACAACATTACAACAACAGTGATATCACCTCTGCAACCACTACCATTACAACTACTACCACCACCACCACACCACCACCACCAACAACAACAACAACTACAACAACATTACAACAACAGTGATATCACCTCTGCAACCACTACCATTACAACTACTACCACCACCACCACACCACCACCAACAACAACAACAACAACTACAACTACATTACAACAACAGTGATATCACCTCTGCAACCACTACCATTACAACTACTACCACCACCACACCACCACCACCAACAACAACAACAGCTACAACAACATTACAACAACAGTGATATCACCTCTGCAACCACTACCCTCACAACTACTACCACCACCACCACCACACCACCACCAACAACAACAACAACTACAACAACATTACAACAACAGTGATATCACCTCTGCAACCACTACCATTACAACTACTACCACCACCACACCACCACCACCAACAACAACAACAACTACAACAACATTACAACAACAGTGATATCACCTCTGCAACCACTACCATTACAACTACTACCACCACCACACCACCACCACCACCAACAACAACAACAACTACAACTACATTACAACAACAGTGATATCACCTCTGCAACCACTACCCTTACAACTACTACCACCACCACACCACCACCACCAACAACAACAACAACTACAACAACATTACAACAACAGTGATATCACCTCTGCAACCACTACCATTACAACTACTACCACCACCACACCACCACCACCAACAACAACAACAACTACAACTACATTACAACAACAGTGATATCACCTCTGCAACCACTACCCTCACAACTACTACCACCACCACACCACCACCAACAACAACAACAACTACAACAACATTACAACAACAGTGATATCACCTCTGCAACCACTACCCTCACAACTACTACCACCACCACACCACCACCAACAGCAACAACAACTACAACAACATTACAACAACAGTGATATCACCTCTGCAACCACTACCCTCACAACTACTACCACCACCACCACACCACCAACAACAACAACAACAACTACAACAACATTACAACAACAGTGATATCACCTCTGCAACCACTACCCTTACAACTACTACCACCACCACACCACCACCATCAACAACAACAACAACTACAACAACATTACAACAACAGTGATATCACCTCTGCAACCACTACCCTTACAACTACCACCACCACCACACCACCACCACCAACAACAACAACAGCTACAACAACATTACAACAACAGTGATATCACCTCTGCAACCACTACCCTTACAACTACTACCACCACCACACCACCACCATCAACAACAACAACAACTACAACAACATTACAACAACAGTGATATCACCTCTGCAACCACTACCCTCACAACTACTACCACCACCACCACACCACCACCATCAACAACAACAACAACTACAACAACATTACAACAACAGTGATATCACCTCTGCAACCACTACCATTACAACTACTACCACCACCACCACACCACCACCACCAACAACAACAACAGCTACAACAACATTACAACAACAGTGATATCACCTCTGCAACCACTACCCTTACAACTACTACCACCACCACACCACCACCATCAACAACAACAACAACTACAACAACATTACAACAACAGTGATATCACCTCTGCAACCACTACCCTCACAACTACTACCACCACCACCACACCACCACCATCAACAACAACAACAACTACAACAACATTACAACAACAGTGATATCACCTCTGCAACCACTACCCTCACAACTACTACCACCACCACCACACCACCACCATCAACAACAACAACAACTACAACAACATTACAACAACAGTGATATCACCTCTGCAACCACTACCCTTACAACTACTACCACCACCACACCACCACCACCAACAACAACAACAGCTACAACAACATTACAACAACAGTGATATCACCTCTGCAACCACTACCCTTACAACTACTACCACCACCACACCACCACCATCAACAACAACAACAACTACAACAACATTACAACAACAGTGATATCACCTCTGCAACCACTACCCTTACAACTACCACCACCACCACACCACCACCACCAACAACAACAACAGCTACAACAACATTACAACAACAGTGATATCACCTCTGCAACCACTACCCTCACAACTACTACCACCACCACCACACCACCAACAACAACAACAACAACTACAACAACATTACAACAACAGTGATATCACCTCTGCAACCACTACCCTTACAACTACTACCACCACCACACCACCACCATCAACAACAACAACAACTACAACAACATTACAACAACAGTGATATCACCTCTGCAACCACTACCCTTACAACTACCACCACCACCACACCACCACCACCAACAACAACAACAGCTACAACAACATTACAACAACAGTGATATCACCTCTGCAACCACTACCCTTACAACTACTACCACCACCACACCACCACCATCAACAACAACAACAACTACAACAACATTACAACAACAGTGATATCACCTCTGCAACCACTACCCTCACAACTACTACCACCACCACCACACCAACAACAACAACAACAACAACAACTACAACAACATTACAACAACAGTGATATCACCTCTGCAACCACTACCATTACAACTACTACCACCACCACCACACCACCACCACCAACAACAACAACAGCTACAACAACATTACAACAACAGTGATATCACCTCTGCAACCACTACCCTTACAACTACTACCACCACCACACCACCACCATCAACAACAACAACAACTACAACAACATTACAACAACAGTGATATCACCTCTGCAACCACTACCATTACAACTACTACCACCACCACACCACCACCATCAACAACAACAACAACTACAACTACATTACAACAACAGTGATATCACCTCTGCAACCACTACCATTACAACTACTACCACCACCACCACACCACCACCACCAACAACAACAACAACTACAACAACATTACAACAACAGTGATATCACCTCTGCAACCACTACCCTCACAACTACTACCACCACCACACCACCACCAACAACAACAACAACAACTACAACAACATTACAACAACAGTGATATCACCTCTGCAACCACTACCCTCACAACTACTACCACCACCACACCACCACCACCAACAACAACAACAACTACAACTACATTACAACAACAGTGATATCACCTCTGCAACCACTACCCTCACAACTACTACCACCACCACCACACCACCAACAACAACAACAACAACTACAACAACATTACAACAACAGTGATATCACCTCTGCAACCACTACCCTCACAACTACTACCACCACACCACCACCACCAACAACAACAACAACAACTACAACAACATTACAACAACAGTGATATCACCTCTGCAACCACTACCCTTACAACTACTACCACCACCACACCACCACCACCAACAACAACAACAACAACTACAACTACATTACAACAACAGTGATATCACCTCTGCAACCACTACCCTCACAACTACTACCACCACCACACCACCACCATCAACAACAACAACAACAACTACAACTACATTACAACAACAGTGATATCACCTCTGCAACCACTACCCTCACAACTACTACCACCACCACTAGAGAAACAACGACACCCATCACATCTCTCCGCTCTCGAAACACCCACCTACCTATTTACCAATCAACCAGTCAACTAACCAGCCAGCCAGTCAGTCAGCAGAAATTCTTTCGAATAATAATTGTTTCTACATTTGGCACAAGGGTAGCAATTACACCAGTGCATTACTGGTACTTTATTACATCGACCCCGGTAAGGATGAAAGACAAAGTTAACCTCGGCGGGATTTGAACTCAGACCGTAAAGGGCCGTAACTCTGTGCTGCAAAACATGGCGGCCGACCCTCTACCGATACTGCCAATCCCATAATATAACATAAGTGAAATTGGGCAGAGTAGTGTTGAGTAGAGCTATAATGGTGGAGACAAGTATGAGTGGAGCTATGATAATGGAGATATTTGTGAGAGACGCTATGGTAATGGCGATAAGTGTAAGTGGAGGTAGCTATAGTGATGGCGATAAATGTGAGTGGAGCTATGGTAATGGTGATAAGTGTGTGTGGAGCTATGCTAATGGAGATATTTGTGAGAGACGCTACGGTAATGGTGATATTTGGGAGAGACGCTACGGTAATGGTGATATTTGGGAGAGACGCTACGGTAATGGTGATAAGTTGATAGGTATAAGTGGAGCTATGGTAATAGTGATAAGTGTGAGTGGTGCAATGGCAATAAGTATGAGTGGAGCTCTGGCGATGGCGATAAGTGACATGAGCTATGGTTATGGCGATAAGTGCGAGTGGAGCTATGGTGATGGCGGTAAGTGTGAGTGGAACTATGGCAATAAGTGTAACAGGAGCTATGGCGATGGTGATAAGTGTGAGTGGAGCTATGGCAATGGCGATAAGTGTGAGTGGAGCTATGGCAATGGCGATAAGTGTGAGTGTGAGTGTGAGCTCGCTATGGCGATGAAGATAGGTATGAGTAGGACTGTATGAATAGAGATAAGTGTATGCGGAGCTATGATAACGGAAATGAATGTGAATGGAGCTATGGTGATGCGGATAAGTGTGTAAGGAGCTGTAGTGATAAAGATAAATGTAAGTGGAGCTGTGGAGACTGGAAATAGCCACGTGGAGCTAGTGTGAGTGGAGATGTAGTGTGACATAAGCTATGATGGCGGAAATAGATGTCATGAAGATAGAATTATTATACAAATAGAACAAAACTTTAATATCGTTGGGTATAAGACTAATTTCTGTTAGCAAGGAGTGGAAAGGGGGAGGGGGAGAAGGAGGAGGAGGGAAAGGAGTGGAGGAGGAAGGGAAGAAGAGGAGGAGGAAGGAAAAGGAGGAGGTAGATGAGGAGGGGGAGGAGGGAGAGGAGATGGGAGCGACGAACGAGGAGTTTTTTAATTATTGTTCTCTAATTGTATCGATTTTATTGAGTCTATTAATTAAACGTAAGAGCGAAACTTGACGTGAGTTGAAATAACAATGCTTTTACTTGTGCATGTGACTGGTAATGGTGACAGAGATGGTGCTGGAGATGGTGGTGGTGGTGGTGGTGGTGATGGTGGTGGTGGTGGTGATGGTGGTGGTGATGGTGATAGAGAGGGTGGTGGAGATGGTGATTGAGATAGTGGTGGTGATGGTGGTGGAGATGGTGGTGGGTGATGGTGGTGGTGGTGGTGGTGGTGGTGGTGGTGATAGAGAGGGTGGTGGAGATGGTGATAGAGAGGGTGGTGGAGATGAGGAATGAGATGGTGGTGGAGATGGTAGTGTTCAGGGTAATATGATAGTGGTGATGGTGGCGATGAGAAATTTGTTTCTCTTCTTCTTCTTCTTCTTCTTCTTCTTCTTCTTCTTCTTCTTCTTTTACCTCTCCTTTTTTTCTTATTTTTTTCATTTTTCTTCTTTTTTCCTTTTCTTTATTCTCTTCCTCTTCTTTTTCTTTTCCTTTTTCTTTTTCTTTTTCTTTTTCTTTTTCTTTGTCTTTTCTTCTTTTTCTTTTTATGATGTAGAAGCATTACCAATCTGATGGGAGAAGAAAGTCGATTATATCGAATACAATATTCGATTGGTAATTTATTTTATCGACCCTCAGATGGATAAACGAGAAAGCTGACTTCAGCAGTATTTGCACTCAGAACGTAAAAAACACGGAAAGAAATATTTCACCGTATTTCCCTAGATGCTCTATCGATTCTGTTCGTCCACTGAGCAATTGAAATCCTTTCTTTATTTGCCACAAATGCACATATATAAAATATGAAACGTATTAAGTAAAAATAGTTCTCAAATATATGATGTCACCGTGCCAGCAATGAAATCATATCCGCTCTCTTGCTCTGGAACCCTGACTCCAGCCTGACTAGGAGTAGGAAGCTGTCATTCCCTGACGTTATCTCTAGGGATACGGGAATCAGCAGACAGGACCTGGGGGCAGCGATGGGGGACAGGGGATTCTGGGGCATGAGAGTGAGATCCATCATCTCGACAGTAGTCGACGAGTGATGTTGATGACATACGTATATATATATATACACTAAACGGGAAAATTACTGAAAAGTTTTATATGCATGCTTGCATGGTCTCGCAACGCCGTGGGGGGCACTGTATTGCCATATTGTGTTTCTAGGGTATTTTTTTTAATACCTGGCAGAGCCCAATCGTCCCCAGGTCTGAATACAGCAGATGTCTTCCAGAGAAAGGTAGAGAGAGTGAGAATGGAAATGAGAAAGAGACATAAAGAAGGAACCGACGCCAGTACTAGACTGGTATATTTCTATCGACCTTGAATGGATGAAAGGCAAAGCTGACCCCGGTGGGATATGAACTCAGAGAGCAGAGAATCGAAGGAAAGTATGGATCCGGATGTCCCATGAATCTGATCACCTTCTCCAGTCACCTTCTCCAAACTGAATTCTCTGAAATAGCCTGTGAGCATATTGAGTGTTTGCCAAATTTTGAAGGATCTGTATTCAAAACGCTAGGGTCTAGTCGTTTAGCTGTAAGAACCCAGGGATGTGGTTTTTAACAACCATCAATCATCTACGGGTAATTAACCCCACCCATCCGCTCCGCAATCAACATAGTATGTGGTTCCTCCTCTTTTTTTGGAGTCAGCATTAAATTACAAAGGTTAGTGTCCTCCCCTTGGATTACCGAGAATTTCAGGTATTCTGTAAGACCCATTTCTTGCCTTTTGTCTAGGTTCACTATTTTTACCCTATATTTTTTTCTTCTTCTTTCGCCATTTACTCCTAATTGCCGCACGAAGGGCGTGGGTTACTGTACTGTTGCTCATAACGTTTGATCGAGAAGGTGACATTTCGACTTCTTGGATATCGTTGAGATCGAAGCATACTCTTGCTGTTGCTGTTGTTGTTGATAATGTTCAGCCCATGTCGACATGGACAATTAAACCTATGATAGGTGTTCCTATTAGAACAACTCTGACTTTTTTCCAGATTAATTTATATAATTGTTTCTACTTTTTGGCACAAGGCCAGCAATTATCCCAGTGCATTACTGGTACTTTATTTTATCGACCCCCGTAAGGATGAAAGGCAAAGTAAACCTCGGCGGGATTTGAACTCAGATCATAAAGGGAGGTAATTCTATGCTTCAAAGCATGGCGCCCAACCTTTACCGATACTGCCAATCCACCAGATTAATTTATATAATGTAACCTTCTTTTGCAAGTGAGCATTATATGTGACTTGAAGGGAATTTGGTTGCTGCTTCTAGAAAAGAATATATCGATTTCAAGTATTTGTTTTTTTTTTGTGTGTGTTCTTTTTACTTTTATCATGACTCAATACTTGTATTAATGTTTCATGAAGAACAATGATGTTGATCAAGCTAACTGTAAAACTATGAACGTATAAGCTTTGTGTGTTTATGCACAGAACTGTGTGACAATGAATAAGCGAAAGAAAAGAGAAGGAAAGAGAATAGAGGCGACAAAAAGGGTTAATGATAATCGATTATTAGATTAGTATTACATTGGTTGCAGGGTGAAATTTATTTTAATTGAATTCAATTATAATTGCTCACTCTAGGATCTAAAGATGGCGCATATATTTTTTAAAATACAGGGAAACGTGGAGATATGCAAAGTGCTTATGAAGGGGAAATTATATATATATATATATATATATGTGTGTGTGTATGTGTGTGTGTGAGTGTGTGTGTGTGTGTGTGCGCGCGCGTGTGTGTGAGTAATATATATATAAATATATATATATATATAGGTGTATGTGTGTGTGTGTGTGAGTGTGTGTGTGTGCGCGCGCGTGTGTGTGAGTAATATATATATATATATATATATATATATATATATATACGAGGCAGGCTGACTATGAAGGAGAGATGCTTAAGCTATGAAATCTAGCATTGATTAATTTCAATACTTATTAATAACTGCATTGTTTCTTTCCGACGAGTTACATTTAAAAATATGCCTCATTTGGTCATTTCATGGGAGTACCTTTGTGAGACCATAAACTTTTCAGCCGACCCCCGTTTATATATGCATA
>CAXHJY010001575.1:32500-33627 GCA_964016885.1 Eledone cirrhosa | reverse complement strand
TATTGTTGTTGTTCTTCTTCTTCTTACTGTTGTTGTTGTTGTTCTTCTTACTGTTGTTGTTACTGTCGTTGTTGTTGTTACAGTTGTTGCCAGTGTTGTTGTGATGCTGCAGTTGTTGATATAGTTCAAGCTGTTGGTGTTGTGGTAGCTTTGTTGTTGAGATGCTGATGTTGTTGTAGTGTTGGTGGTGATGGTAGTGGTGGTGTTGTTGGTGATGGTGTTGGTTGTAGTGTTGGTGGTAGTGGTGTGTTGTTGGTGATGGTGTTGGTTGTAGTGTTGGTGGTAGTGGTGGTGTTGTTGGTGTTGGTTGTAGTGTTGGTGGTAGTGGTGGTGGTAGTGGTGGTGGTAGTGGTGGTGTTGTTTGTGTTGGTGTTGGTTGTAGTGTTGGTTGTAGTGTTGGTGGTAGTGGTGGTGGTAGTGGTGGTGGTAGTGGTGGTGTTGTTTGTGTTGGTGTTGGTTGTAGTGTTGGTGGTAGTGGTGGTGTTGTTGGTGATGGTGATGGTTGTAGTGTTGGTGGTAGTGATGGTGGTAGTGGTGGTGTTGTTGGTGATGGTTGTAGTGTTGGTTGTAGTGATGGTGATGGTTGTAGTGTTGGTGGTAGTGGTGGTGTTGTTGGTGATGGTGTTGGTTGTAGTGTTGGTGGTAGTGGTGGTGTTGTTGGTGATGGTGATGGTTGTAGTGTTGGTTGTAGTGATGGTGGTAGTGGTGGTGTTGTTGGTGATGGTGATGGTTGTAGTGTTGGTTGTTGTGATGGTGGTAGTGATGGTGTTGTTGGTGTTGGTTGTAGTGTTGGTTGTTGTGATGGTGTTGGTTGTAGTGTTGGTGTTGGTTGTAGTGTTGGTTGTAGTGTTGGTGTTGGTGGTAGTGTTGGTTGTAGTGTTGGTTGTAGTGTTGGTGTTGGTGGTAGTGTTGGTTGTAGTGTCGGTTAGAGGTGGTTGTAGTAATGGACGTTTACAGATGTTTACAACACTGTAGTAATGTCATACTGATGTTTTTTACTTTGTTTTAGTAATGTCCGCCATCTATCACTTTCTTCCTCTCTCTTACTTTCTTCCTCTCTATCACTTTCTTCCTCTCTATCACTTTCTACCTCTCTATTACTTTCTTCCTCTCTATTACTTTCTTCC
>CAXHJY010001575.1:12500-17500 GCA_964016885.1 Eledone cirrhosa | reverse complement strand
TACTACTACTACCACTGATGATATTACTACTGCTGTTACTACTACTACTGTTGCTGTTACTACTACTACAACCAAAACTACTATCACCACCACCACTACTATTACTACTGTTGCTGTTACTACTACTACAACCAAAACTACTATCACCACCACCACTACTACTACTACTGTTGCTGTTACTACTACTACAACCAAAACTACTATCACCACCACCACTACTACTATCACAATTACAATAATCATAATCATTAACCAACTATAACTACACAACACTTCAATTAACACCACAACACCACACCACACTAAACTACACTAAACAACACCACACTACACTAAACTACACTACACAACACCACACTACACAACACCACACTACACTAAACTACACTACACAACACCACACTACACAACACCACACTACACTAAACTACACTAAACAACACCACACTACACTAAACTACACTACACAACACCACACTACACAACACCACACTACACTAAACTACACTAAACAACACCACACTACACTAAACTACACAACACCACACCACACTAAACTACACTACACAACACCACACCACACTAAACTACACTACACAACACCACACCACACTAAACTACACTAAACAACACCACACTACACTAAACTACACTACACATCACCACACCACACTAAACTACACTAAACAACACCACACTACACTAAACTACACTACACAACACCACACTAAACTACACTAAACAATACCACACTATACTAAACTACACTACACAACACCACACCACACTAAACTACACTACACAACACCACACTACACTAAACTACACTACACAACACCACACCACACTACACTACACTACACAACACCACACCACACTAAACTACACTACACAACACCACACTACACTAAACTACACTACACAACACCACACCACACTAAACTACACTACACAACACCACCCCACACTAAACTACACTACACATCACCACACCACACTAAACTACACTAAACAACACCACACTACACTAAACTACACTACACAACACCACACTAAACTACACTAAACAACACCACACTATACTAAACTACACTACACAACACCACACCACACTAAACTACCCTACACAACACCACACTACACTAAACTACACTACACAACACCACACCACACTAAACTACACTACACAACACCACACTAAACTACACTACACTACACAACACCACACCACACTAAACTACACTACACAACACCACACCACACTAAACTACACTACACAACACCACACCACACTAAACTACACTACACAACACCACACTACACTAAACTACACTACACAACACCACACTACACTAAACTACACTACACAACACCACACCACACTAAACTACACAACACCACACCACACTACACTACACAACACAACACCACACTAAACTACACTACACCACACTAAACTACACTACACAACACCACACCACACTAAACTACACTACACAACACCACACCATTCCACAGTACACTACACAACACCACACACCATTCAACAGTACACAACACCACGCCATTCCAGACTACACTACGCCACGCCATTCCACACCACCTCCACACACTACAACACCACACCACCCCTTCCACACGCTACGACACCACACCACCCCTTCCACACACTACAACACCACACCACCACCTCCACACATACACAACACCACACCACCCCTTCCACACACTACAACACCACACCACCCCTTCCACACACTACAACACCACACCACCACCTCCACACATACACAACACCACACCACCCCTTCCACACATACACAACACCACACCACCCCCTTCCACACGCTACGACACCACACCACCACCTCCACACATACACAACACCACACCACCCCTTCCACACATACACAACACCACACCACCCCCTTCCACACGCTACGACACCACACCCAGATCCAAATGCAGCACACTAAATCTCCACCACACTATAAACACACACACACACACACACACACACACACACACACACACACACACACACTACACTTACATACATACATACACACACACATGTACCCAGTAACATGTTTGACCCGGTTTCGATTTCTAACATTGCACCGTCTCCCTTTCACCTCGCGACATTTCTGAAAATCCTGATTTACCATGTCAGAGATACCATAACTCCCGCTTCTCCCCCCCCCCCCTCTCTCTCTCTCTCTCTCTCTCGAGAGAGAGAGAGAGAGAGAGAGAGAGAGAGAAATGGCTTCTACAGGACTAGAACTGTTTCATTCGAAGGAAATCATCAGGAAAGCCCTTCGAATGAAACAGTTCTAATCCTGTAGAAGCCATTTCTGTATTAAATATTTATACTCTGCTATGTATTGAGTACCTTACTTCCTGTGGTTACCCCCGTTTGAAGCCGGGAAACACACATATGAGTGGTTAGAGAATTGAATTTGCAATCGTGAGGTTGTGAGTTCGATTCCTGGACCGGATGATGCGTTATGTCCTTGAGCAAGACACTTTATTTCACGTTGCTCCTTCTATCTGGAGTTGCAACCAATAGATAGTATTAGCAATTGGAAAGACCAATGAAAACATTGTTTCCTCGGTCCGATTTGACGAAAGTCGATATATATAATCTCATCTCTCTCTCTATATATATAATATATATATATATATATATATATGTAAAGTTATATTTAAAATTGTTGGGTTACAACTAGTAAATATTTATAACTGATATAAAAGCACTCGACAAATATTTGGAGTATATTTACAATATTAAATAAATGGAAAACTATATTTATAAAACCATATTTAATTCATTATATATATTTCGGGGATATCATATTAACAATATGCTATGCCTTCATCAGACAAAATACAATATAAACAGTTTTATAAATATAGTTTTCCATTTATTTAATATTGTATATATATATATATATATATATATATATATATATATATAGTTGTATATGTGCATATATGTGTGTGTGTGTGTATTAAGAACAAAACGAGGTTTCACATTAAGTTCTTTATTGATTATACATAGTTACGGACGTTTCGTAGATGGGGGGCTCAGGACCTATATAAATGCTATGGACTCGTTCTTTGTTCCTTTATTTGTTTTACTGACGGCGGTGAATTGAGTCATTAGACCAATGGGTTAAAATTCCTCGGTATTTATTCCAGATTACTGAGTTCAAATCCCACCGAGGTCAACTTTACCTTTCATCCTTTTGAGGTCTTCTTTTTCTTCTTTTTCTTTTTTCTTTTTTCTTTTTTCTTTTTTCTTTTTTCTTTTTTCTTTTTCTTTTTCTTCGCCTTCTTCTTCTTTCTTGCCCGCTTATTCCTAGAAGGGCCATGGGGGCAGCAGAGTCCTCAAACACTCCTTCAAGTGGGTCCTGTCAGAAGCAACCGTCTCCAGCTGATCCGTCTAGATCCCCACGCGAGACCTTTCGAGGTCAGTGACGTTAAATAAAATATCTGTTATGTACTGAGGTTCTTTCTTCCCCTCTCTCTCTCTCTCTCTCTCTCTCTCTCTTCATCACTTCCCCTCTCTCTTAACCTCCCCCCATTTCTCTCTCTCTCTCAACCTCCCTCCATTTCTTTCTCTCTCTCTCAACCTCCCTGCATTTCTTTCTCTTTCACTCACTCTCTCATTCTCTCTTTCTCTCTTTCTCTCTTTCTCTCTCTCTGGAAGAAATCAGCTGTGTTCCGACCAGGGAAGGGTTGCGCTAGGTTCAAAATGACCAAGAAACTCACGAAATATGTTTGGACAGCGTCGCTACGACTGCATTAAGAGTTAAGGGCCCTTTTCTTTCTGTTTTTTTTTTCTAGCAAACCCAGCTATTGACACAGAGGGGCTCCCATAGCCAGCTAAACCAGTGGAAAGCTTAATTTTAATTACCTTCTTAATTAAGTAAATATCACATTTCGTAATTAGCAAGTTGTATGCCACCATCGAAGCCTGTTAAAAGTACTTAAAACGGCGACAGGGAAGCTCACACACAGAGGCAGGCACACACACACACACAGAGGCACAAACTCACACACACACACAGGCACACACACACACACACACACACACACACACACAGGCAGCGGCACCCACACACAGAGGCACACACACACACACACACACACACACACACACACGCCTATATGTGTGTGAGTGGGATTTCCAGGGCTGTTTATATGTATAGACACATACACAAGTATACATGCAATTATACACACATATATAAGTATGTCTGTATGTATGTGGTCTATGTGTATGTATATGGGTCTATATATATATGTATGTATGTGTGTGTATATCTATATGTATGTATGTCTTTATATATGTATGTCTATATATATATATATATATATGTATATATATATTATTGGAAACCTAGCCGTTGTTTGAGAGACAAAGGCAATTAGTAAGACAGACCACCCAGGTAGCGACACCGTAGAATATTGGATACGAATTGGTGGTAGATGTATACAGTGATATTGGCAGCAAAGTGGTACATACATACACACAAACCCATATATATATAAATATACACACACACATATATATATATACGCACATATATATAAATATATATATATTTATATATATATATATGCACACACACACACATATATATATATATATATATATATATATATATATATATATATAGACACACACATGTATATATTATATATATGTGTGTGTTTATATATATATACATATGTATATATAAGCACATATGTAACAAGATATATATATATATACGTACATACAGGAGAGTGTGTGTGTGTGTGTGTGTGTGTGTGTGTGTGTGTGTGTGTGTGTGTGTGTGTGTGTGTGTGTGTGTGTGAACACAGCCAATTTCTTCCTGAGAAGAGGAGATACAGAGAGAGAGAAGGAGAAAGAGGGGGGGGGGGGGGCGTGAGAAAGTTATAGAAAGAACCGAGTGATACTTATTTATCGACCTCAAAAGGACGAAAGTCAA
>CAXHJY010001575.1:0-7500 GCA_964016885.1 Eledone cirrhosa | reverse complement strand
TACAAGGGTTTGCTGCAAAGTTCATAGGGTGACCAAGAGACTCTCATAGAATGACCAAATTAGGTTTATTTTTCAACATAGTCCCTGGAAAAAAACAATGCAGTTGTTAATAAGAAGAGTTGAAATTAATGTATGCAAGATATCACAGCTCTAGCATCACTCCTTCATAGTCAGCCACGCACACACAAACACGCACACACACGCACACACACACACACACATATATATATCTCTCTCTATATATATATATATAAAACCACCATCACCACAACTAGTACTACCACCGACATCAGTTCTAACGCCACAACCACCTCCTCCACCACCACTAACACCACCACCACTACTGCCACCACCTCCACCACCACTACACCACTACCTCCACCACCACCGCAATCACCACCACCACCACCGCCATCACCACCACCACCACCACCTCCACGCCACCACCACTACACTACCACCACCTCCACCACCATCACCACCGCATCACCACCGCCATCACCATCACCACCACCATCACCACCACCATCACCACGCACCACCACACACCACTACCACCACCACCACCACCTCACCACCACCACTACCACCACCACCACCAACAACAACAACCCCACCACCACCTTCACCACCACCATCGCCATCGCCACCACCACCATCACCACCACCACCACCACCACCACCATCGCACACCACCACCACCACCACCACCACCTTCACCACCATCACCATCACCACCATCACCACACACCACCACCACCACCACCATCGCCACCACACCACCTCCACCACATCCACCATCACCACCATCACCACCACCACCATCACCACCATCCACCACCTCCACCACCATCACCACCACCGCCATCACCACCACCATCGCACCACCACCACCACCACCCACCACCTTCACCACCACCATCGCCACCACCACACACCACCACCATATCTATACATCTAGTACCTTATAAACTAACTGAATGTCAATGACCCGGTTCTGTGTACTTTTACAGCGACTGGAACACAGACAGAATGTACGTATGTATACATGTATATATACATCTAGATATATATGTGTAACATGTATATATACATATATATATATATGATATATATATGTGTGTATACATGTATATACTGTGTGTGTATATATATATGTCTGTGTGTGTGTATCTATCTCTGTATTTATGTATATATTCATGTATACTTATATATATATATATATATATATATATATATATATATATATATACACTCACACACACACATGTATGTATATATATATATATATATATATATACACACACACACAGAGAAACAATAGTCGGCGTTCGTGTGTCTGTGTGTGAGTTTGTGTGAGCATGTATGTATGTATGTCTATATGTCTATGTGTGTAAGTGCGTGTGTGTGTGTGTGTATGTAAAAGAACTACTTATACTATGTTGCCCTCCTCAGGAAGTGTAAAAGCTTCCACCTCCACCAAACTTCACTATAATTGCAACCTATAGTGTCGGTGTTGCTGTCTCTTATACCGTGGACTGCAGCATTTGTTCAACACTATATAGGATTTTGGGGGACAACTTATATATGTATATATATAAATACAATATCGGAGAAAGCTTTTTAGCGATACTCCGGCCAAATTCCAACTCACTCAACAAACATTAGTAAATAAGTGATTATATTCCCAATTATGCGTTTGGGGTGCTAACTAAAAGTATTGTGTGGAAAATTGGCTGTATTATTTCATATGAGACATATCGAATATATCTCTTCCCAGACGGACGTCTCGTTTCATTATAGGATTCCTACAATTTGGGTGAAATTATACCAATTTATGTAGGAGCTTGTATACCATCAGTAGATATATATTCAAGTGGGCTCCTATAATTCATCAGATATATATATATATATGTATATACAGAGAGAGAGTCGGGACCCCCGACGGCTGAGCTCCGGACGTTTCAACAGCTAAATCCGGATCTAGCTGTCGAAACGGCCGGAGCTCAGCCGTCGGGGTCCTGACTCTTTTCCTATTACCCACTCTACTTAAGTATCGAGTACTCTGGTACGTTATGGTCCACCTGGTATCTTACCACACCTTCTTTGTTATATATATATGTATAAAAGGTAAACAGAAATAACAACACAATCGGTACAGTATATGGAAGGAATATATTAGGTTAACGCTTGAAATAGCAGGAAGAGGGTCTTAACATTTCGGAAACTAGTCCTTCGTCAGAAGAAGGAATGAGCTGAATTCTTGCCGTTTCAACAGCTAGTTCTAATATAGCCTTACTCTAGAACTCCATGAATCGAGTACTCTGTTGAGTAATGGTCTTAGTTTTAAACAGCAGGTACTATTCGAGTTGTTTGAGGCAATTACAAAGCACTCCAATATAGTCATCAAAGTGTCAATAAAGTTAGTGGTTTGTCTTCCACGTTAATCCACCCGTATGCTAGCTACCAAACTACCATAATACTAGATTTGAGGTTATTTATTCAGGATGTTTTACATAGTCACCTCCCAATTGCAATCTTTCCTGCGCTATCTTTCCAGTTAACTTTGGCAGGGCACCTTATCGCAGATCTGTCAAATCTCCCACCCACTTTGGGGTAGATGAGAGATGTCTTCTCTTATGAAAATAGTAAATATGTAAAATCTGCCCATTTGACCTCATTTCACCCTCTTTTAGGGCCCTTTTTTCATGGTAGTCCCCATTTGGGTTTTTAGAGTTTGGCTGCTCTGCCATATTGTTTTATACTGGTGTCGTGTCTCTTCCAAGTGATGTTAAGCACCAAAAGTAATAATCGTTTCTAGTTTTGGCACATGGCCAGCAATTATCCCAGTGTATTACTGGTACTTTAAATTCAGCGGGATTTGAACCAAAAGTAATAATATGTATTAGTACATTTTGTTTAGCCTAACTTTATATTCAAACTTCTGCGTCAATGTCTATTTTCTACGAATTTTTACTAATGCTTCCCTAATTAGAGGATTCCAAGTTAACGAACTTTCATCTTTAGAAACAATCGCTGTTTTTCTGTAAATTTCTTTGAACACTCTGCCTGTGGTTCGGCACATGATCCGCCGCTCAAAAACTGTCCAACGTCTCGCTGTAAATACAGCGTAATTTTTCTTGTCTTTATGTGACGTCATTACTATTTGCAGTTTTTGTTTCGTAAATTTTAGTTTACAACTGCGGAGTTATAGCACAACATGTTTTAGAAGCATAACCGTCGAGAGGCCATTGCTGATATAGCAACAAGTGACGCACTTATTATAACATTGGATACCAAGGTGTACATGGATATTATAAAGCGAATTGGAGAGGTAAGAATATTTTAAACACATAATGGTGCATATAGGATTATTTGTTCTACAATTACTAGAAAAGTTGCACATATTGTTCAACACGTGTTGGTTTATGAACCAAAACATTGTGCAATAATTCCGTTAAAATAAACAAAGCTCACTGATAGAAGAAATGTGGCGAGGAAAAAGCAAAAGAATTCTGAGAGTTGTTTGCTTTTAAACATTTATTTAATTCAATATAAAACCATAAATTTGGGTAATTAAAACACTAAAAATTGTGCGAATATTTACTGCTAATCATAGTTGGTTTAACAGGTTTTCGCTTCCCCAAAACTTTGGTTTGCTTCTACATGTTTAAGATGTGATAAGATTTTTGGTAAATTTATTGAACACCCCTTTCGATTTCAGTGGGAAATCATTTTTGTTCTTCTGATTTTTCGTGTGCTATCAACTAATCTAACTTCCAACATGCTCGCAATTGACTCCCCCCCCCCCCTGAAAAACCGAAGGGAAGGGACCTCATTAACATAACATCCCTACTCACCGCCCCGCCCTCCCAGAGTTTTTCTCTACAAGTTTTTTTTTTTTTTTTTCGCTTGTTTATCAACGAATGTTCCCCTAAACCAGTGGGAAACGACTGGTCTTGTAGAAAAAAGAGGGGTTAATAAGGCGGAAACACTGTCGGAGTTTTGCAGCTTTACATTCCTCTTGTGTTTGGTGGGAAATAATTATTTTATGTCGGGGTTTTTTGTTTTTTTTTTCCTGTGCCATTAACAACTAATCTGACCTCCGAACTTTCCACAAAGGTCTTTTTTCCCGGAAAACGGAGGAGGTGGGGTTGCCAAGGACCACACCCCCTCCCCGTTCTCTGGGGGTAAAAGTCGATTGCGAGCATGTTGGAAGTCAGATTAGGTGATAGCACACGAAAAAGAAAACCTCCAAAAACTAGGAAAAAGAAATTATTTCCAACTGAAATCGCGAGGGGCTTTTTTCTATAAATAGTTCTAAACTTCCCTTAATTTAACAGGCTTAAAGCTCGCTGAAATCTTCGTTGGTTTGACAGGTTGAAAAGGCTCGTTGAAACCTTCGTTGGTTTGACAGAATTAAGTTTTGCCAAAACTTGTTAAAGATTCGCTAGTTATTCTACTAAATTCCTCCAACTTTTGGATTATTTTTCAAAATTATTTGGAAACTATAAGATATTAGAAATATCGTAATTAAATGGTTTTCATGAATGAAACGGTTCTAGTCCTGTAGATGCTCTTCTATATATATATATATATATATATATATATATAATGAGTTATTTTTTTTTTGTTGATTAGTCAACAAAGTTAATTTATAACAGAATAGAAGCACTCAACGATATTTTTCCGGAGTATAATTAATATCAATAATATTAATAAATGGAAAATATCTTTATAAAACCATATTTATTTTATTATACATATTTCAAGGGTACCAATATTTTTAGACGAAAGTGTACTAAAATATTGGTACCCTTGAAATATATATAATAAAATAAATATGGTTTTATAAAAATATTTTCCATTTATTAATATTATTTTATTATACTGTATATATATATCGATAGAGCGTCAGACACGATGCTTTGCAACATAGTTATGGCCCTTTACATTCTGCGTTCAAATCCTGCCGAGGTTAACTTTGCCTTTCATCTTTAGGGGGTCGATAAAATAAAGTACCAGTAATGCACTGGGATAATTGCTGGCCATATGCCAAAAGTAGAAACATTATTCAGCGTTTCTGTACTGAAATCCCTCACAGCAAAAAGGAGCTAATAAAAACCCCTGACCCCAACTAAAAGGTATCTTTGATAAGAGGTAAAAGTGGTGCGTTCTATCTGAAGGACTTCCAAACCACATAATTAACCACAAACACACCAAATGGCTATTTTACCGGAAATAACCAGCGCCGTTTTCTCACTTTTAGCTCTTTTGTTTCTTTTTTCACAACTACTGTTGTTGTTGTTGTTGTGATTGTTGTTTTTGTAGTAGTTGTTGTTGTTGTTGTAGTGGTTGTGGTGGTTGTTAATGTAGTTGTTTGTGGTGGTTGTTGTTGTTGTTGTAGTTGTTGCTGTGGTGGGTGGTTGTTGTTGTTGATGCAGTTGTTGTTGTTGGTGCAGTTGTTGTTGTTGGTGCAGTTGTTGTTGTTGTAGGCGTTGTTGGTTATTGTTATTAATGAAGTTGTCGTTTTAGTTGCTATTGTTTAACCCTAGGTCACGCTTGATCAAGCAGACCTATGATCAAAGACATTCTAACCGTTATCAGCCCCCTCCCCCCACTCCCTCACTTATCCAAACACATATCTTGGATTATATTACCAAGAAGAAAAAAAACAGGTCTGTACGATGTGGTTTTTCACTCAGCTCTGACTAGGGCACACCTATATTCATAGGCGTTCTAGCCATGACCTTCCCATCCATTATCAATTGTATCCTAATATTTATCTAATAGAGTTGGGTGTGATTTCAGAGAGATTTGGCTGATATTTCTAGCAGATTGTACAATCTGATAGGTTGGCTAGTAGGATGGCTGGCTGGCTTGTTGGTGGTGTGACAGCTGGCTGGTGGTGTGACAGCTGGCTGGCAGGCTGGTAGGTGGTGTGACAGCTGGCTGGCAGGCTGGTAGGTGGTGTGACAGCTGGCTGGCAGGCTGGTAGGTGGTGTGACAGCTGGCTGGTAGGTGGGTGTGACAGCTAGCTGGCTGGTTGGTTGGCTGGCTAGTAGATGGTGTGATAGTTGGCTGGCTGGCGGGTTGTTTGGTGGTGTGATAGCTGGCTGGTCGGTGGTGTGATAGTTGGTTGGTTGGTTGGTTGGTTGGCTGATTGGTTGGCTGGCTGGTTGGTTGGTTGGCTGGCTGGCTGGTTGGTTCGTTGGTTGGTTGGTAGGTGTGATGTTTTATGACAAATATCCAGCGTCCTTGACTGAATTCTCCGCCTGTGTCAGTCACCAGAACTGCATGACCCAAGCTCGCCCTCAATATACACACACTACATATACACACACTACATATACACACTACATATATACACTACATATACACACACTACATATACACACTACATATACACACACTACATATACACATACCACATGCACACCACATACCATATGTATACCACATACCATATGCATGAAACACACATTGCGCACACTCACAGTATATACATAGATACCATACACACACACATACACCATACAATATACACTTACACACAGACCATGCATTACACATACAACGGAAGTACACACACTCACTAAACAGTACACACAGCATACACACACATTCATCACACACACACAAGTCCACATATTATAATACACATATATACCATAGAGACCACTCACGCACACATACACACACATTCAACACACACACACGCACACACAGACACAGACACAGACACAGACACAGACACACACACACACACACAGACACACACACAGACAGACACACACACATGGACCACACACCAGTCATGCGGTTCAATTAAATCGATTATCGCCCACCCTCTAAAAAAAATTGATATTTTATGACGATACATATCGTGTGTGTGTGTGTGTGTGTGTGTGAATTAGTGTGTGTGTGTGAATTAGTGTGTGTGTGTGTGAATTTGTGTGTGAATTAGTGTGTGAGTGTGTAGTATGTAATATAAATGCAGTGTGTTTATATGTGTGTGTATGTATGTAATATATGTATGTAATATATACATATATATACATATATACACAGTGTGTGTGTTTATAATATATATGTATATGTATGCATGTATATGTGTGTATGAATGTGTATGAAGTATATGTAATATAAACGTGTATATGTAACTATATACATATATATATATATATATATATATTAAATTTATATACGCACACAATGCCTTTCATACACACATATATTAGTACGTGTATTTCACTCAGAAAGACACAAAATTCACACACACACACACGCACACGCACACGCACACGCACACGCACACGCACACGCACACATATACGCACACACACACATACATATACACACACACACGTACGAAGAGCAATGCACTAAGTAGGTTAGCACGTGTCGCCATTTACTGGGTCAAATTGGAAATCAGTCAACCAATGAGAAAGTGAGAAACTAGGTCGATATAAATAGGAAAATAGGTCAGACGCTGACCTC
>CAXHJY010001574.1:22500-37500 GCA_964016885.1 Eledone cirrhosa | reverse complement strand
TCACAACCCCAGCACACTCACACTCACACATACCCTGTAACACACAGTTACACAACTCCAGCACACACACACTCACACATACCCTGTAACACACAGTTACACAACCCCAGCACACTCACACTCGCACATACCCTGTAACACACAGTTACACAATCCCAGCACACACACACACTCACACATACCCTGTAACACACAGTTACACAATCCCAGCACACACATACTCACACATACGCTGTAACACAGTTACTCAACCACAGCACACACACACTCACACCTACCCTGTAACAC
Organism: Eledone cirrhosa; assembly: GCA_964016885.1. Lineage (NCBI taxonomy): Eukaryota > Metazoa > Mollusca > Cephalopoda > Octopoda > Eledonidae > Eledone > Eledone cirrhosa. Next base: position 37,212 of record CAXHJY010001574.1, on the reverse strand, counting down.
ACAGTTACACAACCTCAGCACACACACACTCACACATACCCTGTAACACACAGTTACACAACCCCAGCACACACACACTCACACATACCCTGCAACACAGTTACACAACCCCAGCACACACACTCACACATACCCTGTAACACAACCCCAGCACACACACATACCCTGTAACACACAGTTACACAACCCCAGCACACACACTCTCACACATACCCTGTAACACACAGTTACACAACCCCAGCACACACACTCACACATACCCTGTAACACACAGTTACACAACCCCAGCACACACACACTCACACATACCCTGTAACACACAGTTACACAACCCCAGCACACACACTCTCACACATACCCTGTAACACACAGTTACACAACTCCAGCACAGACACACTCACACATACCCTGTAACACACAGTTACACAACCCCAGCACACACACACTCACACATACCCTGTAACACACAGTTACACAACCCCAGCACACACACACACTCACACATACCCTGTAACACACAGTTACACAACCCCAGCACACACACACACTCACACATACCCTGTAACACACAGTTACACAACCCCAGCACACACACACTCACACATACCCTGTAACACACAGTTACACAACCCCAGCACACACACACTCACACATACCCTGTAACACACAGTTACACAACTCCAGCACACACACACTCACACATACCCTGTAACACACAGTTACACAACCCCAGCACACACGCACTCTCACATACCCTGTAACACACTGTTACACAACCCCAGCACACACACACTCACACATACCCTGTAACACACAGTTACACAACCCCAGCACACACACACTCACACATACCCTGTAACATACAGTTACACAACTCCAGCACACACACACTCACACATACCCTGTAACACACAGTTACCCAACCCCAGCACACATACACTCTCACATACCCTGTAACACACAGTTACACAACCCCAGCACACACACACACACTCACACATACCCTGTAACACACAGTTACACAACCCCAGCACACACACACACTCACACATACCCTGTAACACAACCCCAGCACTCACACATACCCTGTAACACACAGTTACACAACCCCAGCACACACACATACCCTGTAACACACAGTTGCACAACCCCAGCACACACGCACTCACACATACCCTGTAACACACAGTTACACAACCCCAGCACACACACACTCACACATACCCTGTAACACACAGTTACACAACCCCAGCACACACACACTCACACATACCCTGTAACACACAGTTACACAACCCCAGCACACACACACTCACACATACCCTGTAACACACAGTTACACAACCCCAGCCCACTCACACTCACACATACCCTGTAACACACATTTACACAACCCCAGCACACACATACACTCACACATACCCTGTAACACACAGTTACACAACCCCAGCACACACACACACTCACACATACCCTGTAACACACAGTTACACAACCCCAGCACACTCACACATACCCTGTAACACACAGTTACACAACCCCAGCACACACACTCTCACTCACACACACACCCATACCCTCTAACACAGTCACACCACCACACAAACTCACACACACATCCTCTAACACACTGTCAAAGATCCACACACACACACACACCCTCTAACACAGTCACACAACCACACACACACACACATACCCTTTACCACACATTTACACAACCACACACACACAACCACACATATACATCCTCTAACACACGGTTACACAACCACACACACTATCAAACAGTCACACAACCAAACACACACATACATACTCACACACCTATATTATCAACCACAGCACACACACATACTCACACACGTTATCAATCTTAGTCGTTCTTTTACTAATGTCAAACATCCAGCTGCCATGCTGTGGCATCACCCTCATTTAGTCGACCATTTCAATACCAGTAATTAGTTTTTCATGTCTGATATTAATTTTATTGATCTCATTTTCTTGTCGCACCGCTAGATTACGAGTCATAAACTCAGATATACGAAGGTCGGCTCAAAAGTTCATAGACTGACCAAGTTACTCTCATGGAATGACCAAATGAGGTTTATTTTTCAACATAGTTGCTAGAAAGAAACAATGCTGTAATTGATAAGGAGAGTTGAAATTAATGCATAAAAGATTTCACAGCTCTAGCATCACTCACTCCATAGTCAGCCTACGACCTCCCCCCCCCCCACGTGTATGTATATATATATATATATATATATATATATATATATATATCACTGCCAATACTGGAATTGTATAATCAAGACTGTAGCGGTATGTCATATATTTTATCTGATGAAGACGTACTGAAAAAACAACACAGTACATTTGAAATATATATAATACAATATATTAAATAAATGGAAACTATATTTATAAAACCATAATTATTTTATTATATATATTTCAAGGGCAACCAAGGCAGTTTTGGTGCGCTTTCATCAGATAAAATACAAAATTTGTTTTATAAATGTTGACATATCCGTAGAAAAACAACCTTGACGGTTAAAGGTTCGCTGGATATTAATATATTGAATATTTACTCCAGTATCCTGTTGAGTGCTTTATATCAGTTATAAGTTAAGCTTGTTGAATCCCAACAAATTAAATATAACTTCTGTATATATATATATATATATATGGAAATAATTACAACAAATTTATTGTGCCTATTCATAACATTGTTTTACGATTGTTTCGGAGGGTTGAGTATATTGACATATTGACAAATCTATAGCAGTTACATAACTGTATACTATCAGACCTCACATACAGGTTTGATCAGACCGGCATATATATATATATATATATATATATATATATATATATATGCTCCAGGTGCAACAGTAACCAAGTCCTAGGAGCCACTTCTTTTCTGCATGTGCGATCAACCACTGGAAAACCCTTAAAATATGTTTGTAATAAGCGGGGGGAGGATAGAAAAAAACCTGAAAAATCAATAAGCTGTGGGGAAGGTGACGATCGATTATTCAAGACCTGAGAGTACGGTACGGAAATTACTACAAGTGTATTTGATCTGAAAGCAAGAGATTAACATATAAACATGCGATCAACCACTGGAACAACTTCAAACAAGAAACAGTTGACACACTCCTAGTCAACATTTTAAAACGAAGGCTCGAGAATGAGTAAACCATAATAAATTTTCTAAAGTAAATATTAAACGGAACTTATCTTTGAAACAGGTAGATTCGTACAGGTAATCCCGTATCTCGTAATGAGATTAAGTAAAGAGTTCCGTTTAAATTTGAGTTTATGTTGTTGAAACAAGAATTAATTATGCAGAACATAATTTAGTAGGTATCTCATTTACCTTTCAATGTTCATAAAATGTTCTCCTAATTTAATCCTTCCATTATCATGGTAAGATATTATTTAAAATTTTCATATATATATATATATATATGTTCCAGCCATCCAGCTGAGACCATGCTGGGGCACCGCTCATGAAAATAATATTTGAAAATAATCAAGAATGTTTTGGTGTTTAGTAATATAAGGAACTTCCTAATTGTCAAGCCGGTGTTTGTAGCACAACTTAAAGATCCATACGAAAATATTTATGATGGAAAGTGTTTAGATAAATATAAACATAGAAAAATAAACAGCTTTGTTCATAGAACCAGGGCTGGTTTTGAGACAGTTTGGTATGGGCTTGACAAAAGTTATGTAGAGTGTCTAACTTAAGTTGAACTGTGAAACTTAGGTACATTGTTGTTCAACAGTGGCTATCGTGAACGGGTGGTCAAAATGGCATGTATAAAATGTAGCTTATTTTACTGGTCACATCAACTCCGCAGAAACTACCTCGTAGATTCGCAGCGAATAACTGCAGAGAAAAGCAACAGTGATAGAACTTAAATGGGGGCAAAATAAAAAAAATAAAAAACTCGATTGAAACAAATGAATTTCTTTTATAGTCTTAGAGACAAGTTTATTTTTGGAGTAGTTCAATTGAATTTTCTGCTACAGAAATATATATATGTCGGTCGTTGTTCATATAGTTGATTGGCAAACGTTTCAAATACTGTTTTATGTAAATATATTTGAAATATGTCACTCAACACCTGCTCTGAGATTTGAACCACGATCAAGAGATATGTATTGGTATAGGAGAAAATTAAATTGTTCATTAGTAGAATGAACTCAACCAAAAATAAACTGATCTCTTAGTATAAAAGAGCGTCATTTACGTAGCTAAAGTTTTCTTATCAATTTTTTTGGTGGGGGGAAGGCTGCTTTCTCAATGACGCCTTTTTCACTATAGTTTTTCTCTACGCTTAGTCTCGTCGGATATACGTTTTTCAACAGACCCAGACATCGCCCCATGGACAATTACATGACCCGTAAATGACCACCTGCTCACAAAAGCCATTATTGAACAGCCATGTACATTCACTTTTACAGTTTATCCTAAGTTACATAAAATTAGAAATAGAAGCTTTCGCCATATTTTTGACTAAAGAAATGTTAGCCTGATTGTGGGGTTTAGAACCCTCTAAGAAATGGAAACATATGAGTATTGACGTATATTTTACCGAGCTTTTTCTTCCTCATGAACTTAACTATTTTAATTCCATACCAAACTATGTCAAAACCACCCCCGGTTCTATGAACAAAGCTGTTTATTTTTATTGTTTATATTTATCTAAACATTTTCCATCATAAATATTTTCGTATGTATCTTTAAGTTGTGCTACAAACACCGGCTTGACAATTAGGAAGTTCCTTATATTACTAAACCTCAAAACATTCTTGATTATTTTCAAATATTATTTTCATGGGCTGTGCCCCAGCATGGTCTCAGCTGGATGGCTGGAACAGGCAAAAGAGCAATATATATATATATATATATGAAAATCTTAAATAATATCTTACCATGATAACGGAAGGATTAAATTAGGAGAACATTTTATGAACATTGAAAGGTAAATGAGATACCTACTAAATTATGTTTCTGCATAATTAATTCTTGTTTCAACAACATAAACTCAAATTTAAACGGAACTCTTTACTTAATCTCATTACGAGATACGGATTACCTGTACGAATCTACCTGTTTCAAAGATAAGTTCCGTTTAATATTTACTTTAGAAAATATCTTAACTTTAGTTGTTTGGCATTTAAAACTAACATTAATATGCTAACATATCAAATTTTGTTCATATCATTGTTACCATTGAATATATATAGTAATAATAATAAATTTGAAGACTAAAATCCAAAGAGAGCTCAATAAGGATAAATATATATAAAATATATAAGAACCGTAGAGCAAATATTTAATCTGTTATTTTAATAAATATATATATATATATAGAGAGAGAGAAATATAGAAATATTAAAACAATGAAATTAAACAAAAAACGGTTAATTCATAGTAAAACTCATTATTTTACGATGGTTTCTGGGGGGTAGTTCCCCGTATGTCCATTAAATTCTGTATTTCAAACTTTGCTTCACATCATCTACATACGGATTACATTGAGTTCTTCATACGCTTTAGACCCTACCATTGATTGGTAGATATATCTGTGTATATATATATATATATAATCATTATTTTTATTATTAGCACAAGGCGAAAGCAGGATTTACTTAAATTTTTAATATTTTTTAATAAATATTTTGCACTACGGGTTTATATATGCTTATATATATATATATAGAAATATATAACAAATAGTTTATCACTCTACATGGCTGAATATAATAAATGTAATCTGACTCATCCGAATATCAATAATAGTACTCGATTCGTTTGCATTTATGCAAACAGTCTCTTTAAAGCTCTGACAGTAGAATGACCGTCATTCTTGCTCTTGTGTTGGCATGTAAACAGATCTGATCTGCAGACACTATTTCTGGGTGATTACTCTTCATCAGTCCAGTATATATATATATAAAACCTTTATTGAGTCTTCTCTTGATTTTAATATTCACGTGTAAATTTTGCTCATATCATTGTTACCATTAAAAATATTGTTTTATATATATATATATATATATATATATATATATATATTATTTATTTGTTTGTGATATTGAAGCCTTAAAAAAGATTATCTTTTTTTTCTTCTTCTGTGTATTGTATCCCATTGCTTTACATTGTAAATCATAAATATTGGTGGGTGGCAAATGACTTAAGATAAACTGCTTATATGTAATTGATAGGTGCCAGTAACGAAGTTGTTGATAGCTAATAATATAACTACTTCAGAGGTATATGTGTCATGGGAAGTATCGATAATCTTATGGAGATTGAAAGAAATAGAATAACCATCGATCGCAACGAATCAATATGCAGGTATCACAATCATTATCATGGTCACTATCACGTGGGCCACGGTTTCCTTAATATGATTTGTCAATTGATTCCTTTCCTTGTCTTACCTTTGCAATAAGGGTCCCAGAACCTAACAAACCACGTATTCTAATCACCAAGACATATACCTGAGGTTCTCAAAGTGGGCGACCCCCCACCCAGAGGTCGTTGAGAAGATCCAGGGGCGCTGGGGTCTAAGGAGGTGGTAGAGATGATACAATAGTATGAGATATGAAATGATACATATTATATAGTAAATATGAAATAAATATAATAAAATAAAAAAATATACAATACATATTTATACATAGTATATATTATGTTATTATATAACAACGATTTTATATCTATATACATAAATGGCAATTTCTGTCTGTTTGTTTGTGAACCTAAAACTAAAAAACTACCAAACCAATCTTGATGAAACTTGACAAGAGTGTCGCTCTCATGCTCATTTGATTTCTTACGTACTTTGAAGTTTAAAACAAATCGATAATTTCCAGTTTGCATCGATTTTTTAAAAATGTATAGGAAATTTGTATGTAAATGCTCATATGAATGTTATTTTCTGCCATAACTTTTAAAGTTCTCAATCGATTTCCCTCAAACGTGAAACACAGATAGATTATGTGCTAAGGATGGCTTTTTGCTAAGGAAAATTATCCAGACCACTCGAATAAAGCGTAAGCTGATTTTTGATTAACTGATTAGCGAAATTTGGCTTCAGCTGTTGTGGGCTTAAAATGTTCTCCATAAATCAACTTAATATTCTCTGCTTGCTGTAACATTTATTTTTCGTCTGAGAGGCATTGAACATAATGGGAACTGGGAATACCCCCGCTCCCGGGTATTACCGGGTACCTCAGCTAGTATTATATATGAGTCTCGGACACACTTTGCTTTTCTTAACTCATCTATGACAAAAGAAGTTCTCAGCGTGTGTTCACGAGTAAGCCATTTGCAAAGTGAAGAAAGGGCTTTGACGTCTAGCGAAGAAGAGTTCCACAACAAAGGGAGATAAGGGGCGAGCCCGTACGAGTCGTATTCCTCTAATATATTATTTACTATTTGTGTGTAGATAGGTCTCTTTGGAAATAGGGTTGGGAGTCGTTGAAGATATTACGTGGCCGTGAGGGGCGGGTGGTGGCCCCAAAGGTTTGATAACCTTTGACATATACAGACGCAGGACACTTACTCATGTAGAGGCTGTCTCCCACTTAGTAGCCAAAGTATCTCACTACGATTTGTAAAAATTCGAAAGCAACATACAACGTCGTCCTTTCTTTCCATGACCCATGTTCCCCGTGTCTTGTGCTTCTCCTTTCTCAGCAAACCCTAACATTTTACTGGTGTAATGGCCTTCCTTGGGGAGGGGTGATACGTAAATTGAAAACATGTTCTGGATTTATAATGGGAGGTTCGATATGTCCATATGGTATTGGTAGATAAGTACTGAAGCCCCTATTTTTATTTACTTTTTTAAAATTGTCTTTTCTATAAAAGATCTTGTTTTTGTCATGTTAGGTTCCTAGAAAATCTACTTCACTACGACTATACGGTTTAATCTCATCTAAAGGTCCCCTAACTCCCTCCAGAGGGAGTCGTAGGGCCGTGGTAATGATGTACGGGGTTTCTAGGGTATTGTGTTAAATTTGGCGGTGGTGATGGTGATGATGATGGTTATGATGTTGGTGATGATGATGGTTATGATGTTGGTGGTGTTGATGGTGTAGATGATGACGTTGACGATGACGTTGACGACGATGATGATGGCGTCGACGATGTTGACGATGAAGATGTTGATGATGAGGACGATGGGGACGGTGGTGATGATGATGGTGGGGGAGACGATGATGTCAACGATGATGATATTGGTGATGATGTTGGTGATCTTGATTATGATGGTGATGATGATGATGATGATGATGATTATCTTGATTATGATGATGATGATGATCTTGATTATGATGGTGATGATGATGATGATGATGATGATCTTGATTATGATGGTGATGATGATCTTGATTATGATGATCTTGATTATGATGATGATGATCTTGATTATGATGGTGATGATGATGATGATGATGATGATTATGATGGTGATGATGATGATGACGATGATGATGATAATGTTGATGATAGCGTTACATATAGTTGTTGCTATAGTTATGGTTATTTCATATAATTACTGTGGTTGGTGTGTGGCCCCCTAACCATTGTTTTGGGTTTTGTACAAACAACTATGCTAGACCCTAAACCACCCTGTTTCCACCCGGTCCTTAACTGAGCCAGCCAGCGAACTATCTACCCACCAACCAACATATTTACCTACATATCTACCTACGTACTTACATACCTACCCACCCATCTACCCACCTACATACCCATGAAGATATTTACCTTTGTACCTACCTACCCACCCACATATATACGTACATATATACATACATATAGATATATACGTACATATATACATACATATAGATATATACGTACATATATATATATACATATACGTACATATATACATACATATAGATATATACGTATATATATACATACATATATACCCACATACATATATACGCAAGTACGTACGTATGTATGTACGTACATACATATATACCCACATACATATTTCCGCAAGTACGTACGTATGTACGTACATATATATATATATATATATACATACATACATACGTACATATCTCTATATATCTATGTATACATACGCACGTACATACATACTTACATATATATATATATATGCATACATACATACGTACATATATATATATATGCATACATACGTTCATACATATATACAAACATACGTATATACATACATATATACATACATATATATCTACATATATACAAACATACGTACATATATATGTACTTACATGCATATATACATACATGCTCCATCTACCTCTCTTTATTTTGAGCCACCACCACCACCACTACCACCACCAGCATCAACACCACACCGCCCTCCAAAGTTGTCTTAATCAACGCCGAAGCTGAATTCCTTCAAGGGCCAACGATAATTCGAAGTATTTGGCGGAATGCTATTATGTAAAGGGTTTGATGACATTCCTTGATAAATTAGGCAGAGACATTTTAATAGAAATAACGTTGCATGCGAAACGAGAGCTGGAGAACGAGAAAGCGAAAACGATATGAATTTGCGAATGCAATAAATAATAAAATAAGCAGTAGTTGTTGTTGTAAAAATGACAAAAATAAAATGAATGCTAGTAGTAGTAGTAGTGGTGGTGCAAGTAGTAGTAGTGGTGGTGGTGGAGGTAGTAGTAGTACTAATAGTAATGTTTTCTTATTTAGGCACAAGGCCAGCACATTTTTGGGGAGAGCGTGGGTCAATTAAACCGACCTCAGTATATTACTGGTACTTAATGTTATCGACCCCGTCAGCTTGAAAGGCAAAGCTAACCTCGACGCTGTTTGAACTCAGAACGTAAAAGGCTGTAACTCTATGCTGCAAAGCATGTTGTCCGATAATAATAATAATAGTTTCCGATTTAGGCACAAGGCCAGCAATTTTTTCGGGGAGGGGGAAATTCGATTATATCGACCCCAGTGCATTACTGGTGCTTTATTTTGTCGACCCTCCCGTAAAGATGAAAGGCAAAGTTAATCTTGGGGGTGGTTGGATCTCAGAACGTGAAGGACCGTAACTCTATGCCGCAAAGCATGGTGTCTGACGGTCTAGCGATTCTGTCAGATGATAATTTCTTTTATTGCCACAAAGGTGATGGATGAGGATGAAGTATTTCAGAGACATACTACCAAAACAAACGATGGCGGATAGTTTTGTTTGTTTTCTTGTATACCATCAGTAATGATGGGGAATATAATACATGAAATATTTAAACAAATAATGATGTATACACCCGCTTCCCTCCCCCTGGTAATTCTAGACTTCCTGAGTTACCCTCGTAATGTTTTGCAGCATAGAATGATGGCCCTTTACGTTCTGAGTTCAAATCCCGCCGAGGTTAACTTTGCCTTTTATCCTTACGGGAGTCGATAAAATAAAGAGAGAGAGAGATAGAGAAGGAAGGAGAGACAGAAAGAACGACAGAGAGAGAGAGAGAGAGAGAAAGACAGACACAATAACATATGTATATATATAGAAAGATATATAGTTAGATAGATACTTAGAGAGAGAGAGAGTGATTTCTTTATTTGCCACAAGGGCGCACAAGAAAAGGGGCACAATACAAAGACACATGCCGGGGATTTTACATACAGTCGTGTAAAAAAAGTTTTAACATTAAAATATAACAATCGAAATCCCCAATAGGAGGCAGGCGTTACAAATGGGTTGGTTAATACCCCGTAGATAGAACAACCCTCAACTTCAGTTGTGTAAGTGCTCCTTTCTTCCTTTTGCTCTCTTCTTCAACCTACAGGTTTATATACAGAGAAGGCCCAATCACTCGGGCCATTTTTGCCACATTCACCCACCTTTCAGTAAATTTACTGGGGTGCAGTACCTCTCTCTCTCCACTCTGATTCTCCTTCTAAAGTGGTACCTAAAGAAGGGAATGAGTTGTTGTCCGGAGAGAAAGGCATCTGTCCTCAGCCCTCTCAACCTTGTTCACCATAGCCACTGTACAGAGGAAAAGATATATAGATATAAATAGACAAACAGATAAAGGTAGAGGTTCCTGTAACTCCTACCAGAGTCGGCCCCAATCTCTTCCGATCGTACATTGAGCTGATCAATTGTGAAACGCACGCCACGTGTAAATGAACAAAATGATGTTATATCCATATATACTCCCAACCTAACCCCCCCCCCCCCCACACACACACACCTCTTACTCTCCTATATAACCATTCCCATCATGATTTGTAATCAAATTAATTTTTTTTTACCTTCCCAGAAAAATGTCTCATCCTTTATTTTTTTCGTTGTCCTTTAGATTTTTTCCCCATAATAAATATATATATATATGTGTGTGTATTATATATATATATATATATATATATATATATATACACACACTCATAATCATAAATAAATAAATATATATATATATTTAACACCTACATATATATACTCATGTAATATATATATATATATTGTGTGTATTATATATATATATACTAACATATAATAAATAAATATATATAAATATATATATATCTATATTTAACATCTACACATAAACTCATACATAATGTATATATATTTGTATATATATATATATATATATTTATATAACTTGACAATTAATAATGCATTTTTTTTCTGCGTTAATGAGTGAAAATCTATGAAAATACATTCTGTGGTGTATATAAACACACACACACACACACACACACACACACACACACACACACACACACACACACACACACACACACACACACGTGTGTGTGTGTGTGTGCGTATATATATATATATACATACATACATATATATAGACACACACAAACACACACACACAAACACACGTGTGTGTGTGTGTGTGTGTGTGCGTATATATATATATATATGCATACATACATATACATACATACATACATATATATAGACACACACACACATACATACACGTGCACTACTACACATTAAATTAACAGGCAACACGGCTAGATCCACTGTTAGAATCTACCAATAACAACTGGTTGGGAATAGATTCAGGTTCTATCATTCTGCATATAAAAATAATAATTGTTTCTAGTTTTGACACAAGGCCAGCAATTATATCAGTGTATTACTGGTACTTTATTTTATCGACTCCCGTAAGAATGAAAAACAAAGCTAACTTCGGCGGGATTTGAACTCAGAATATAAATAAAACATAATAATAACGAACAGGAACAAAGTATGGATATAACATCATTTTGTTTATTTACACGTGGCGTGCGTTTCACAATTGATCAGCTCTATGTACGATCGGTAGCGATTGGCGGCGGGGGGGGGGGGGGGTTACAAGAACCTTTACCTTCATCTGTCTGTCTATCTATCTATCTATCTATCTATCTATCTATCTATCTATCTATCTACATATGTTTGTCTGTCTGTCTGTCTGTCTCTCTCTCTCTCTCTGTCTCTCTCTCTCTTCCTGTCTCTGTCTGTCTCTCTCTCTCCCCGACTCTCTCTCTCTCCGTCTGTCTCCCCCGTCTGTCTGTCTTTCGCTCTCCCCGACTATCTCTCCCTCTCTCTCTCCCCTACTTCTCTGTCTGTCTCTATCTCTCTCCCTCTCTCTCTCTCTCCCCCTGTCTCTCTGTCTTTATCTCTCTCCCTCTCTCTGTCTATCTCTCTCCCTACCTCCTTGTCTCTCTCCCTCTCTCTCCCCCTCCGTCTGTCTGTCTCTCTCTCCCCCATATCTCTATCTGTCTCTCTCTCTTTCTTTCTCGCCGTCTGTCTCAGTCTGTCTGCCAGACACCATATCAGTCTCTGTACCACCTTCCACCCTCATCCCTAAGCCCCACCCTTACCCCCACTCCATCCGACACCCCGTTCAATAAAACTATGCAAATATTAAAGAAAACCCTGTCTCGTCTTACACCAGTACGAAGATTTAGCTTTAAGAATCTCACCATTCTTGTTTGTACAATAGCAGGGCCTACGGCTTTATTGTGAAGTAGGGGCTGACTGTTTAATGGGGTCTCGGGGTGGCGGCAGATCCTATACTGGAGGGGAGGGATTTTATGGGGGTGCATATGAAGGGGGAGTGATGATGACGGTAATTTTGTAGATGGTGGTGGTGGAGTGGTGTGGTTTAATGTGGTGTGGTGTGGTGTAATGTAGTGTAGTGTGGTGTGGTGTGGTGTGATCTGGTGTAGTGTGGTATTATGTGGTGTAATGTAGTGTGGTGTAATGGGGTTTAATGTGGTGTGATGTAGTGTGGTGTAGTGTGGTGTAGTCTGGTGTAGTGTGGTATTATGTGGTGTGGTGTAATGTAGTGTGGTGTGATGGGGTTTAATGTGGTATGGTGTGATGTGATGTGGTGTAGTGTGGTGTGGTGTAGTATTATGTGGTGGGGTTTAATGTAGTGTGGTGTGATGGGGTTTAATGTGGTGTGGTGTGGTATTATGTGGTGTGGTGTAATGTGGTGTAATGTAGTGTGGTGTGATGGGGTTTAATGTGGTGTGGTGTGGTATTATGCGGTGTGGTGTAATGTAGTGTAGTGTGATGGGGTTTAATGTGGTGTGGTGTGGTATTATGCGGTGTGGTGTAATGTGGTGTGGTGTGATGGGGTTTAATGTGGTGTGGTGTGGTATTGTGTGGTGTGGTGTAATGTAGTGTCGTGTGATGGGGTTTAATGTGGTGTGGTGTAGTGTGGTATTATGTGGTGTAATGTAGTGTGGTGTGATGGGGTTTAATGTGGTGTGGTGTAGTATTATGTGGTGTGGTGTGATGGGGTTTAATGAGGTGTCGTGTAGTGTGGTGTAGTGTGGTCTGATGGGGTTTAATGTGGTGTGATATGGTGTAGTGTGGTATTATGTGGTGTGGTGTAATGTAGTGTGTTGTGATGGGGTTTAATGTGGTGTGGTGTAGTATGGCATTATGTGGCGTGATGTAGTGTGGTGTGGTATGATGTGATATAGTATAGTGTGGCGTTATCTACCTAGGTTTCAGCAAGGTCTTTGACAGGCCTGATCACAACATTCTACCGAAAAAAAACAACAACACTATCCAACATGGATGCCTCTGGAAAGATACAGCCACGGATCAAATATTTCCTGACAAACAGAGCCCAACATGTTGTAGTCGAAGGAGTACAATCAAGCCCAGCCAAAGTCAGTAGTTGTGTTACACAAGGCACTATGTTGGGCCCACTTCTTTTCATTATAAAGTGGGTGACCAGACATGTTTTCAGTCAGATCCACTTGCTGTTATTGAGTGGGCCTAAAAGAACAATATGCTGCTAAACATAGCCTGGGCCAATACTGGCTGAAACCTATCAAAGTTATATATATATTATATTATATTATATTTTATTATTATTATTATATATATATATATATATATATATATATATATATATATATATATTTATAACAGTAGCAAATACCTGATACACAAAAGTAGCAGGAAAGAGCTCTCGGCAGTATTCGTCATGGTTAAATAATGATATATAAATAAATATGTACACACACACACACACACACACACATATATATATATGTATTGTAATGTGTGTGTGTGTGTGTGTGTGTGTGTGCGCGCACATATATACATGTATATATTGCACCTTTTGATTTTTGATTTAGAATTTCAGTGTTGGTATAGATATATTATTATTAGAATGTATTATACTGTGTTA
>CAXHJY010001574.1:15000-17500 GCA_964016885.1 Eledone cirrhosa | reverse complement strand
AATACGTAAATAAATAAATAAATAAATAATAAAACGTTACAGTAACAAACAAAACAAAACAAAACAAAACAACAAAAAATCTTTCGAATTGTGAAGTTGTGTGGCCTAGTGGTTAGGGTTTTTGAACTCTGGACTAACGAACGTAAGGTTGTAAGTTCGATTCATTGATAGGGTGTGACGTTGTATTCTTGAGCAAGATACTTCATTTCCCATTGCTACCCTCATATTACTGGATCTAGATTAGGCATGAGCAACTTTTTTGGAGAAGTGGACCGTATGAGATATGGCTCATCATCAGGCGGGCCAAAAGCGCTAATTTACATTCATGCCCACATAAAAAAGGGCGATAACTTAGGCGAGCCATTGAGAAAGATTTCACTTTGGTGACTTAGGCGAGCCATTGAGAAAGGTTTCACTCTGGTAACTTAGGCGAGCCATTGAGAAAGGTTCGCGGACCGCAGATTGCCCATGACTGATCTAGGTCCTCTATCAGGAAAATCCACAATGCTATGTGATGCAACTTCCTAGGAGGCTAACTAAAGCGGTATAGGTGTTAGTTGTAACAATAAAATATATGTGCGTGTGTGTGTAGGATAGGACTGAAACCCCTATCTATAAATCACCCGAGTAACCTCCTATGACATTCTAACCACATTTCCATAGTATCAGAGCTGTGATCTCTCAATTCAGAAAAGTAGCAGCTCTATCTGGAATGACTCTCTGATCTCCGAACTACACATTCTTTCCTGAAACATTCTAACCACATGCCCATAGTATCGTAGCTATGATCTCTCAATTCAGAGAAGTAGCAGCTCTATCTCGAGTAACTCTCTGATCTCCGAGCTACACATTCTTTCCTGAGACATTCTAACCACATGTCCATAGTATCAGAGCTGTGATCTCTCAGTTCGAAGAAGTAGCAGCTCTACCTTGAGTGACTCTCTGATCTCTGAACTACACATTCTTTCCTGAAACATT
This sequence comes from Eledone cirrhosa, assembly GCA_964016885.1. Taxonomy (NCBI): domain Eukaryota; kingdom Metazoa; phylum Mollusca; class Cephalopoda; order Octopoda; family Eledonidae; genus Eledone; species Eledone cirrhosa. Next base: position 16,522 of record CAXHJY010001574.1, on the reverse strand, counting down.
CTAACCACATGTCCATAGTATCACTGGTATGAGCTCTCAGTTCGGAGAAGTAGTAGCTCTACCTGAAGTGACTCTCTGATCTCCGAGCTACACATTCTTTCCTGAGACATTCTAACCACATGTCCATAGTATCAGAGCTATGATCTCTCAATTCAGAGAAGTAGCAGCTCTACCTGGAGTGACTCTCTGATATCTGAGCTACACATTCTTTCCTGAGACATTCTAACCACATGTCCATTGTATCAGAGCTATGATCTCTCAGTTCGGAGAAGTAGCAGCTCTACCTGAAGGGACTCTCTGATCTCCGAGCTACACATTCTTTCCTGAGACATTCTAACCACATGTCCATAGTATCAGAGCTATGATCTCTCAATTCAGAGAAGTAGCAGCTCTACCTGGAGTGACTCTCTGATATCTGAGCTACACATTCTTTCCTGAGACATTCTAACCACATGTCCATAGTATCACTGGTATGATCTCTGTTCGGAGAAGTAGCAGCTCTACCTGGAGTGACTCTCTGATCTCCGAGCTACAAATCTGTCCAGCGATTCTTTCCTGAGACATTCTAACCACATGTCCATAGTATCGGAGCTGTGTTATTTCAGTTCGGAGAAGTAGTGACTCTACCTGGAGTGACACTATGATCTCCGAGCACTTAATCGTGTAACCATGCTCCAAAGACCCTTCGGGGGACCCCATTTCGGGCGCTTGTATTCGCGATCATATTCTTTCGGTCATTTCTCGGCAATTATGTTCTACATTACAAAATTGTTCTCGGGCTGGAACGGGACCTACCGAGACCACATAGGACAAAGAATAGGTAGACAAGACAATTTTCAAAAAATGGCTTAGTCTCTATGAGGTGGAGACAGATAGCTGGGTGTCCAAAAATGTAGGGCTGGAGTAAGATATAAAAATACATCCAGGGTAGACAAGACAATCTTTAAAAGGGGTTGGTCTCTGTGAGGTTGAGGCAGATACCTGGGTATCCAAGAATGTATGCCTGGAGTAAGATATAAAAATACATCCAGGGACTATGGTGGACAAAGACAGGTTAGCCAAGACAATCTTTAAAAGGGGTTTGTCTCTGTGAGGTGGAGGGAGATACCTGGGTGTCCAAAAATGTATGCCTGGAGTAAGATATAAAAATACATCCAGGGACTATGGTGGACAAAGACAGGTTAGCCAAGACAATCTTTAAAAGGGGTTTGTCTCTGTGAGGTGGAGGGAGATACCTGGGTGTCCAAAAATGTAAGCCTGGGGTAAGATATAAAAATACATCCGGGGACTATGGTGGACAAGGACAGAGTATCCAAGACAATCTTTAAAAGGGGTTGGTCTCTGTGAGGTGGAGGCAGATACCTGGGTATCCAAGAATGTATGCCTGGGGTAAGATATAAAAATACATCCGGGGACTATGGTGGACAAAGACAGGGTAGCCAAGACAATCTTTAAAAGGGGTTGGTCTGTGTGAGGTGGAGGCAGATACCTGGGTGTCCAAAAAGCTAGGCCTGGAGCAAGA
>CAXHJY010001573.1:20000-35000 GCA_964016885.1 Eledone cirrhosa | reverse complement strand
GGATCCTTGTCAACATTTTGTCCTGAGAAATGATGAGAGCTGGAAAGACGGTTGGTATCGTGACCACCATCAGAAGTTGATGCTAAAACCATCAACGCCGGAGAGGTCAGTGGGTTTGGAACAAAAGATGAACTATCCATACCCCGGCCTCCGGAGGTGCCTTGGGGTGCCACTCCAAGAAATGGTTTCGTCCACAGATTCAACCTAAACATGGCAAAATTTGACACATTACTCATGGTCAATATTTTAAAAATAGTGTTATAAAGAAAAAAAAAAGAAAAAAAAAGTTGTGTTTTAGTTAACCTCCAACTTTCAAATTATGCTCTAAAAACTTTTAGAATTCATTTTCTAAAAAATATATGCACCCCAAATCCTGTTAATATTTATATATTTACTAGATCGGAAGATACATATGTAATGTATACAAAGATAAACAAAATATCAATAAAAATAGAAATTATAAGAGAATAAGTTGAAATAGAATCATTATTTAGAAAATATAAAAATCCTATAAAATTATTGAGCATTTAAAAAACGAAACAATTTAACTAAAGCAAAATATTTAGATAGAACTATATACATCTAATGTATATAAATCGTTTTAACAATTAACTATATCAAAATAATTTCTTTTAGTATTGACTGTTTATCGTTGTTGTTTTTTTTACATCAAGAATGTTACTAAAGAGGGAAGACTGGATGGAGAATGTATAGACAGTGTTGCAGACTTTGACGGATCAACTGTTATTGGGCAGTATGTGTATGTGTGTGAGAGAGAGACCCGGAGAATGCACGAGGAGCCTTTGTACAGAGGAAACGAGAAATAGACTGACACCGGCTGACTTATCGCCAGAGAAGAAGTTATGCAGAACACTGCTGCTCCTGCCGATCGTTAATTCAATGACGGGGATAAGGGGGGGGGGGGGGATACTCTCTCTCAGGGTATGTGTCGGTTGACTCTTACATGTATGTAGCCGATGTCCGGCTGTCTAATGATATATTGATATGTGACGCTTTCTAGGAGTATGAAGGTGCTTGTTACCCTACTCTGTAAATATACGTCAATAAATTTCAAAGCATATAGATCTGTTAGCGTAAGAGAGAGAGAGAGGAGGAGGAGAACAGAGATATAGAGACGGGGTAGGGAACAGTGAATTGAAAGAGGAGCAGTAGGAGGACGAATAGTTGAAGTGGTGTGTGTATAATAGCTATTTCAGTTAGTGAGATAGAAGCGAAGGACGTTGTGTGGAGACGACAGCAGTTAACAGTTTATCACACCAAGATGGACAAATAACTGGACGAGATCTCAACAAAATTACTTCTCAAAATGGACGGATTTTAAACAACGTTGAAAGAACCTAACTGTTGTTTTGAGGCTTTCCTACACAACCCCGCACACATAACTCAACATTATTTCCACCACATACATCAACATAAAAGAGTCGGTATCAGTTGGAATCACTTTATTTTATTTCGATTTTCGATGCTCTTTGGAAAAAACAACAACATAACATAACTTCTTATTTATGCCTTCATTGTCCTGTAAAGTTGGGGCTCGATTCCTAAGTAAGTTATAATATTATATACAGTTCTCCTTCTGGCGACTTCTCTTACCTGATTAAGTGACTTAGGGAAAGGTATGCATGTGACAAATTCTCATCCTTTTTTTTCTTTTTTTATTTACTATTGCAATTATGTAAGTCTTTCCACGAGAGTTATGTATGAAAGCACAATTATGATTAGTTGAGGGGAAAACACTTCTGTTGTTTACATTTGTTTAGCCCCAGGTCAGCTCTGATCGAGCAGACTTTTTAATCAAAGGTCTTGACCACATCGTCATTTTTGTATATCTAGAACTACATTGTTTAATATGTCCACACACACACACACACACATATATATATATATATATAGTAAGGGGTTAACCGAACAAGGGTGTGCGGACCACTTAATGGTCTGTCGGTTGTGAAATATACATTACGGATTTTAATAAACAAAAACTAAATGAATATTGCCTCGGATTTTTATTGGTATAAATATATATAATGGTGTGGGGGATTTGATTGCTGTTTCTATATTTAGACATGCTAGTGTTCTTTGTGAATGTATTAAATTAGTTCTCTTCCCCACATATCGAGATATTTTCGTGCTTTGATCTGTTCCTTTCACACACTTCCAAACTGGCCTGGTTCTATCGGGGTATGTAAATAAGAGACATCTCAATATGGATAGGCCATAAGTGTTTCGCAGATGACTTCTATTGGGAAGGATTGAACTCAGTATTACAAACTAACAAAGAGAATGATCACAAACTAACAACATTCATGCTTCATGAGTTCAAACGCAGGTTAGGAGTTAACGCTGTATATCACCCATACTCTCAATGAAACATTAATAGGTAATGCCTTATATGATTGCTTTGCCTTTCGAATAAACAAAACTATAACACATGCGATATTTATTTTTGTATCTTTGCTGAACACCGGATCTCCCGCTCTCTCCTATTGATATATATAATCATTTAACGTGTTTTTCGATGCCGGGATCGGTTAGATACGTGTACACACACATACTGGTAGCAATGTCAATAAGTTTGGATGCGTTTCTACGACGATCTGGAGAGGGAGAGGGCATTGAAGACAAAAGGGTATTCTAGAGGACAATATGAAAGGTGAGAAGGTCCCAGAAATAGTCTCGCTTTCTGGTAATTTAGAAACAAATTACCGAAAATTGAAGAAGATCTAAGATAGTGGAAGGACATAGCATATTTGAAGTGGTATTTTATAGTGTCCCATGATGTTTAAATATCAAGAGGACAGAGACAAACGCCTCAAACGGTTTGTTTAATGGTAACAGTTGAATACAAGAGCCATAAATAGAGCCAAATAGCTAGATGGAGTCGGATTGAACTGACGATAAGTTGTTTGTAAACAAACAGTTGTGTGTTGTTTTGTTCCTCGTCCGTGCCTGTTGTTGATTAGATTTACCGGTGTCGATGCAACAACGGTGCGCAGATGTATTGTATATATGGTTGCAGAAACAAACTGTGTAACATCAGATATTCATCTGGTTGTGAAACATACATTTCAACAGAAGTTTCATATATATATTTATATATACATGTGTATGTAATAGATTAGCAGTGAAATTGAAAAGAGGGAGGGAGGTATATGATCTATGAGAAAGGCGAGGACAGAGTGGACACACACACCGACTGACTGTCTTTTTTTGGCGCATTTCAACAAATGGAAACCAGAAAATAATGCTATTGATTGTCTAGGGAGAATTAAATAAAAGTTTTTCGTTGAAGTTGTTAAAAAAGTAGACTGAGATGGGACAGCAAAGCATGAGATAGAATTTCAAAACACTTACAGATTAGTTAGTCTTACATTCAATCTTCTTCAGCCTCGTCTTGAAATCGCCAATCAAAGCATCCTGGGATAGCTTCCCTTTAACTTCACATCGCGCCAGATTTGCTCTTATTTTTTTCTATTTTCTTTCAACTTTCTCTCTTAATTTTTTTTCCTCGTGTTACTCTAATTTAGAAGAATTAATTATGTGCTAACCGTTTTATTTTTGCTATTTTTTGCGTATTATCCATTTTGGGTTTATTTTCTTTCATTTATTATCTGCTAACAAAAACAATATGAAATAATTTTAAGTGGAAATCGAACTCGAGAGTTCCAAAGTAAAAAAAAAAAAAAATTATAGAGGAACCATTAAAGATAGAAGCAAAATTTCTCAATCTCCCTTGTTGTTTTTGTCAATATACATTTAAAAAATTACGAAAACCTAAATGTATCGCATTAAAATATTTATATTAATTACGTATTGGTTATAATCACAGACTATTTCATTCTATAATTCTATGTTGTTTTTATCGATCGTAAAATATAATTCTAACTTTAACGCATACTCTAAAATGAAAAACTTTTTTGTCTTTTAGATCTGCTAATAAAATAAATATATGACTTGATCAGGATCACCAGGGACTTGCTAGGGGCATAAATAATCGACATCATTAATTCTTTAACATAATTCTCACGGAATATTCCTCACATGAAATTGAGTGTTGTTCATAATATATATATATATATATGTCTGGCTCGTTATAATTATATACATATATATATGAATGCCTTGTGTATATATATGTATACAGGGTGTCCCCCAAAAATGTATACACACTGATTACCTGTACAGGCAATATTTATCAGAATGCTGTTGGAGTGTGTATACATTTTGGGGGGATACCCTGTATATTTAAACTTTCTCTCTTTCTTATATATATATATATATATATTCTGTCATTACCTCAACAGAAGCCCGACGAGCTTTTGATTTCGGAGCCGGGGCAGATCGATACAGATCGAACCTTGAGCTGATCAATAGCGAAACGCACGTCACTACTCAATAAACGCAATGAAGATATAACAAATCGTCTTTTTTTATTATATATATGAGAGGAACAGAGTTTAAATGGACTTTTTTTGCAACCGACTCAACTTATTTCGTTATAAGAAAAAGTTATTGAAGTTTACAATGAAAACAATCGAAATGAAAGCTAAATCTGCCCCCCCCCCCCTCGAATAAAACCCTAATCGGACAAGGCAACGAGGGAGCTTCTACGTGATCACTCGACCTACTAGAAATAGTGACCCATATTACCGCCAAATCAAACTCTACTGTCTCAAAAAAAAAAGGGAAGAGTACAATAGATAATACAGTCGATCTGCTATAAGTAATATCCAGATCACATCTTGTCTTGGGAGCCCTTCATATACTAACAAAATTGGTTTAGTCATGTTTTCAATCATAGTGCTGATCGTTCAGGGCTGACTCGGAGATACGGTAGGTAAAGTTAGTTATCAAGGGGTCCGGCCTTCACATTGTTAATTCAGCTTTCAATGTATTTGATGTTTATATTCCAGACCTGTCAATTCTCCTCGTCGGACTGGGAGATCTCCCACCCACTTTGAGGTGAGGGAGAGATGTCTTCTCTTGTGAAAATGGATATAGCTTTCATTATGTAAAATCTCCCCATTTTGCCCCATTTCTTCTCGTTTTGGGGGTCCATTTTTTTCATGGTACACCCCGTTTGGGCTTTTAGAGGTTGGCAAGTCTGATACATACGCACGTCTAAGCCCAAATATTACCTCGAGGAGACGTAGTTTTTATAAACCATATCATACATAACTCAAATAGGAGAGCAGTAACTCAGAAAAATTTTAAATGGTACAGAGAAGAAGGGACCTTTTCGTTTTTCTGTAGACAACCTCTCTAATGGTAGCCTTCAGGTGGTCCACCCTGTACGGAGTTCATTCCAACTAAAGGGCGTCTAATTATAACATCCATACCAAAAGAAGGAACGAATGGAGGAAACGTTGGCTTCATATGCCTCACCGTGGGGAACCCATTCTAATAGGGAACTATCTTTGAATGAAAACTGATAAAGCATTGACGGGACTCTTTAGTTCTATCGCAGAAAGCCTCTCCAGTACCAATGGTGCATTAAAATGCATCAATTTTCACTCTAAAGCCGTAAAACCTATGACAAACTGCAACAGAGGTTGGTGATTGTTTTTCTTGTTGCCGTGTGTACCAGCAAATCTGTCCAACTTATGATAATAGCTTAAATCTAGTGAATGGTAGAATCAGTTTGTTGTTTAGCTTTAGACTAACTCTGCTGCAGCAAACTTATGATAAAAGATTTTCCAGTTGTGAGAATTTCATCTTTTTTTTTTTTTGTTTTTCTGTGGCTGATGTGGTTTAGTAAGTTGGAAACATAGCCGTAACTGTTAAGATTCTTCCCAAAACGATTAGATTCCCTTTAAGTTCGACAATTATTTTCAGAAGTTACGGGCCTAAATACTCACTTGAGTGGGGTTTCTTCTCTGAAGACCTTTTGCTGTCCAGCTCTCTTGTGTGTGTGTGTTTTTTTTACCCCAGTGAAATTAATTCTTAATTTTTTGAAATTAACCCCACACATTTCTTTTTTAATTTTGGGAAGGAGTTGTTAACAAATGCAGGAAGGTTTTTGGCCCCTTCGACTAATTTCAATTTATGAAGAATTTTTGTGGACGTCATTCTGAACATTATCACCAACCTAAATTCTTGCCATTGGTTTTCTTTGGTTATTTTCATTGGCACTTTTGGGGAAGGCAATTATACAAATTACTGCGATAAAATTTCTCGCCAACACTTTCCTTCTTATCCACTAAAACAGAACTGCCAACCTCTAAAAACCTAAACGGGGAGTACCATGGAAAAAGTGCCCCAAAACGGGGGGAAAATAAGGCAAAATGGGGAGATGTTACATAATGAAAGCTATACCCGTTTTCACAAGAGAAGACATCTCTCACCCATCCCAAAGACTATTGCAAATCTCCCCGTCGGACGGGGAGAGTTGACAGGTCTGCTGAGATGGCAAGATTCGAAATAACTATGCCTCAATGATGAGTCCTAATGTGACCTAAAGATTACCGCAACTTCCACCCTTCGTGTTAACAAAATTATTTTCTGTGAAATTAATTTTAAATTTCTAGAAATTATTTCCCCTTTTTGTGAGTCGCTAACAATTGTTGCTATGTATATATTTTCTTTCTTCAAATAAGAGGCACATTTCAATGCATTAAGATTAATATTATAAGGGCGGTGGATTGGCGGTATCGGTAGAGCGTCAGACACAATGCTTTGCGGCATAGAGTTATGGCCCTTTACATTCTGAGTTCAAATCCTGCCGAGGTTAGCTTTGCTTTTCTCCTTATGGGGTCGATAAATAAAGCACCTGTATTGCACCAGGGTCGATGTAATCGATTCCCCACCCCCAATATTGCTGGCCTTGTGCCTAAATAGAAACTATTATCATTGTTTTTTTTTGCGAAGGACTTCAGTAAATTACAGCCAATGTCTCCTTTTTCGAGATGGCAGCGTGTTGCTTAAGGAAGAGTTGGCTGCTATTTCTAGCAGGTTGAGCGACTATATTGATCCTATCTTAATGATTCGTTGCTAGCAGAGTTAGTTGAAGGTGTTAGTAAAAGCTGCTAGATATATCAGAACCTGGGCTTAAGTAAATTCAACCATTACTGCTACCAGGCATAACTCAACTCCCGCTGCAGGATACAAATTCACAACTTAAATTGGAAGAAAATATCTTTTTCAGATTTCGAAAACTATTTAATTTTTATTTTCTTATTTTTTAATTATATTTTCTCTTCTGTTTTTGTCATTTAGTGAAATTAATGACAGAGTTGAGTGATGGGCGGGCAGAGATGATGTGAAAAATTATAATTGTCAATACACCAGTATTGAGATTGTTGGGAAGGGAGATGCATATGGGGAGCTGAAGTAGCTAATACATATAATATTTTCATCAAACTATCTTCAATCTCATATAATTGTTAATAAACTTACTAAATTTGATGAAATGAAGAAGCCAGCTTAATATATATTTATTTGTTTGATTTTTTTTTCATGTAAAATTCAAATAGAAATTTGATGCTCTTTCAGCAAATTGGTACTGAGTAGTGGAGCGTTTCATACTTCGATACACTTCACGACTCTAACCTCTCTCTAAAACTAAAATACTAAAATTCGCATTCACACACTACTTCCTTTAACCTTAAATTATTATTTAACCCTTCCATCTGAATATACATACCAATGTGTGTATGCGTGTATATATATATATATACATACTAATACATAATGTTATCGTATGTTAGTTCATTATTTTCATTGGTAAGATAAGTTAAGCTCAATGACTCTTTTACCCTTCGTTCTTCGGGAGCGAATAGTTGTAGTAGCAGAGCATTTATAATTCAAAATTCAGCAAAGCGTCCATTGTGGAGTTGAGTTAATTAACTGAAATATTTTTGGCAGGAAGATGGGCCCATCCCTGGCCAACGAGGCCCTGAGCTTAAGCACAATGGTAAATCCGGCACTACTTATAATGCCCTGCCGGCATCGATAAAGTAAAGTATGATTTGATGTATATTCATGGAAGGCATCTCATGTGAATGGAATTATAAAAGAACCATATGTTCTGAGCTCAAATTCCACCGGGGTCAATTCTACCTTTCAACTTTCCACAATATATAAAATAAACACGGGTCAGGTAATGGAGTAGATATAATCGACTAGAGCCACATTATTAAATATCTAACATTGTATCTATGATAAAAACATATCTTTATACAATCCGAAACTAACAAAAGGGAACTATTTACAATAGTTTCTGGATCAGTCTATCCATTGAATGTAATCAAACTGTAGAATCTGAGCAAAGTTGTTATGTTCTTCGCCGACAAAAAGTAATAGAAATCCCGCCTGAATATAGTTTCACATTGAAAATGGCAATTATTGTGGCGTTTGGTCATGTTACTAATATTTTAAGCATTTACGTTGAAAAATCGGGGTTTTCTAGTATGAAAACGAAAAATACAATCCGAGTTCTGTAAAGTCAATCTCTAAAACGAATAGTAAAAAATACTGAAGACTTCTTTAAGTGTAACTTAACCAAGCTGAACTATATTTCTTATTGAATTACTTTAAAAAATAAAAACACAAAGTCAAAAACTGAGAACTTAGTTACATATTTGATTTCATTACATTTGAAAAGCATGGAGAGGCGTTAAACTCTATCAATTGACCTTACACTTTGTTCTTGAAAATAATTTTAACATAAAGAAATAAAAGGCTATCAACTGTCCTCACATTTTTGCTCTCAAAAATAATGGAACCGCCCTTCTAGAGAATTAATTACATCGTAGAATGTGCAAGATTTATACTGGGAAACTTGATTTATTCTTAAAGGACCTTATCAGCAAAACTGCATTATAACCGAGCAACTAAGATAGTTAAAAAGAAAAGGTTGGAGCTATTTGAAACAAAGACTTATTGGTAAAATGCCTCTAGAAGAAAAAGCAACGAAACACATAGGAGTACATCTAGATATGTACCAGACCTGTCAACTCTCCCCGTCCGATTGGGAGATCTACACACTTTCGGCTAGGTGAGAGATGTTTTCTCTTGTGGAAATGGGTATAGTTTTCATTATGTAAAATCTTCCCATTTTACCTAATTTCTCCCCATTTTGGGGTCCATTTTTTCATGGTACTCCCCATTTGGGTTTTTAGAGATTGGCTGGTCTGGTGTACGAATATGCGACCGTGAGTACGTTCATGAGAACTTTTCATGGAACAGTCCATGACAAAAATGCATTTTGCTGAAATTGAATACTAGCTGTAACTACTTATTTATGGCAAGCAAACGAGGAATCTGCTGATTGAGTTATTAGAAATAGCTGCCGAATCTCCTGCAAGTCACACACTACAACCATAACAATTGAAGAAGGCTTATTGTATAATGAATCCAAGAGAATGTAGTCAGGGATACATTATACTTTACTATACATTTCGGAAATGGAGTGTTTTCCCCATTTAAGCGTATGAAATTAACAGTTTCAAGGACACATTTCATAACATGTTCGTACTTCATGTACCTGGCTGTCAGTTGTTCGTGAGGAATAATGTATTGAACAAGGAGAAACTCTGGAAAGCTGGGATCACTAGACATGCATTTCTCCTACCATTGGAAGTGTTCCATCTGTTTCAACAATGAGAAGTTATTCATTTGTTAAGTTTCTGTCAAGCGTATTTTTAATGTCATTAACTACCACATCTCTTCTTTCATTGTTTCAGAAGAAGAAACAGAAATAAATACTTTCATTCGTGAGTTATCTTCTACGTCTGTAGATTCGCCGAGAGCTAAGCTGAATACAAGGAAATTCCTTAAACCATTTTGAATTTTACCTGCAGCATCAACGTTAATTTCGAAGATACTTGAAATTACGGCTTGAAATTATGCTTGGGCAAAACTAAAGTATTATTTATTTATTATTTCTAACCACAGCAACAAGTTCAGCAATATTTTTCTTAGAAAATTCGTCATGAGAATATGGGCGTTTAACACGAGCAGTATTCAATGACATAACAAAACTTGTCTCAATCATCGTATCAGCTTCCTTACTAAATGTTGCCAACAGTGTCTGCTAGCTATTTAGTGATGATTTAACACAATGAACTTGCTTTTTTAAAAATTCTGATTTATTTGGATAACAGATCTGCCAACCTCTAAAAACCCAAACGGGGAGTGCCATGAAAAACAGTGCCTCAAAATGGGGAGAAATGAGGCAAAATGGGGAGATTTTACATAATGAAAGCTATACCCATTTTCACAAGAGAAAACATCTCTCACCCACCCCAAAGTGGGTAGGAGATCGCCCCGTCGGACGGAGGCAGTTGACAGGTCTGGGATAATGATACGAAAAGTTTTTTTGTGATTTTGCTTCATAGGAATGTTTCAAGTTACTGGTTTTGTTATGAATATAGTTAATTTGTGTCAAGTCTCTGGTTCGATCTTACTGCATTGCATCTTGGACAAGTGTCATTTACGACAGCCTCATGTTAACCCATACCTTGTGAGTGAAACTGGGCAAATGGAAACTATCTAGTAGCTCGTCGGATGGATTACACCTGTAATTCACTGGGTCAATAATGGTTTCTACTATAGGCACAAGGGCAGCAATTTGGGGGGAGGGGAAAGTCGATTAAATCGACCCTAGTGCATTACTGGTGCTTTATTTTATCGACCGCGTAAGGATGAAAGGCAAAGCTAACCTCAACGGGATTTAAACTCAGAATGTAAAGGGATGTTCCTCTATGCCGCAAAGCATGTTGTCCGACGCTCTACTGATTCTGAATAATAGTAAATAGTAATAATAGCAATAATATATTACAAGAATGAAATGATGAGAAAAGCAACTAAACAACATAGAAGATATTTCCAAAATGAAATCATGGTTCATGATTTCATAAAAAAAAGATCACATCTGTTCGGTTGAGTAAATAAAACATAAAACCTAGTTTGTATTTACATTCTGGTGCCCAAACAACCTTGCAAAGGCGGTTCTAATTGATTGTATGACTATAATGGGTTTCCCTATAAAGAAAAAAAAGAAAAAAGGGAACTATGACTTATCAAAGGAACGCGGCAAGATAGAGGGCGTTGATTTTGTCGTACTTTTAACCATTCGTAAAATAAAAGACTCGAAGTTAGTCACGGGAAACCTGTGGCCCGTTTGGCTTTCTGAGTGGCATGCTAAATTTCAAAATTGCCTTGAATGTAGCCCGCCATTATGATGAGCTACATCCTATGCAGCCCACTGCTCGAAAAAGGTTACCTATGCCTGACTTAAGATGTTAGAGGTACAGACTATTAGTACCGAGAGCTTGACTTGATCGTAAAAACGTGCTGTGCTTGTTCTAAAACAACCAAGTAAATAATTTAGCAGAAGAAGGTTATTTAATAGACATTGTTTCTCAACACATTTACAAATGAACAAATCAACTTAATACACAAACTGAATAGCCAGTGAACAGTAAGACTTGTCCTATATAGCGACTCAAGTAAGCTAAACTAGTTGAACCAAATCTTCTAGATAAAAGAAATAAGCTCAAAAGAGTTAAACTTCAAAGGAAATAGAGAAAAAAAAAAAAAAAAATAGGTAAGTGGTAAATTAAGCTGATTATCTTCTCTTTAAAAGTATCGAGAAGAAAAATATCTCCTGTGTGGTTTTGCAGGTGTTTTGTAGGCGGCGTTTACATAAAGAAAGTTTAATCTTCGTCCTGAAGATTTACATAAAATTGGAGGAAAGGAGTTAGTAGTTCAATTGTTATCGACTGGAAAGCAAGTGGGATAGGCGTTAACGATTATTCTTTATTAAAAGTGAATCTTATTGTTTGAAACAGATTCAAAAAAGAAAGAAATGTGTTGAGTGAATGGAGGTTTTGATGCGTGCTGGTGGTTGTCGTGAAGAACTGGAAATCAAACTCACAATAAGAGGTTTATTTAAACGAAGAAAACAACTCATCGTTCCTTGTCCTCATAAATTTGTTTGTTTGTTTGTGTGTGTGTGTGTGTGTGTGTGTGTGTTTTAGGCAATATAAGAACCACAAACTTTTCGGATCAATATTTTGTTTTAACATTTGTGGATTTACGCCAAACTTAGAAACAATTATTATTATTATTGGCCCTTTACGCCAAGGTTAGCTTTGCCTTCAAATCCCACCAAGGCCCCTTGAGTTCAAATCCCGCCAAGGTTAGTTTTGCCTTTCATCCTTGCAGGTTCGATAAAATAAAGCACCAGCAATTACCCCAGTGTATTACTGGTATTTTATCGAACCTGTAATACATTGGCCTTGTGCCAAAAGTAGAAACAATTATTATTGTTATCATTATTAGGGTGGTGGATTGGCAGTATTGGTAAAGCACCAAACACCACGCGTTGCAGCAAAGAGTTATGGCCCTTTGCATTGTAAGTTCAAATCCCACCGAGGTTAGCTTTGCTCTTCATCCTTACGGGATCGATAAAACAAAGTACCAGTAATGCACTGGGGGCGATTTAATCGACTTTCCCCTCTTCTAAAATTGTTGGCCTTGTGCCTAAATCAGAAACCCTTATTTCGTTATCGACATCTCCTAGTATATTAGGACACAAAATATTTTTTTGTTTATCTTCTTTGTACTCCTATAATTTTTCTCGTTTAATTTTATATACAGTATATATATTTATATACAGTATATATATATATATAGGCAAACAGAAATATTTGTATGTATATATGCATGGATGCATGTATGTATTATGTATGTATCTATGTATTATGTATTTATGTTTGCATGCATGTATGCATACATATACTTATGAATGTATACGTATGTGTACATCTCTCTCTCTCTCTCTCTCTCTCTCTCTCTCTCTCTCTCTCTCTCTCTCTCTCTCCCGTTCTCTATCATTATATATGTTTGTGTGTGTATATATATGTCGATGTGCGTATATAACTATGCATATGTGTACGTGTATACGAGTATGTAAGCTTATATTTATATATTTATGCATATATGTATATACATACATATCTCGTTCCTTGCAAATGTGTAGCTTGTAATTGTTTTTAAGAGCTAATTTGAATTAATTTTCATCGTTATAATGTGAAGTTACTATGGTAAATTCGTTAGAATCGGAAGCATGTTAAATACAACAGCCCAGACCGTACTCCGTACACTTATTTCTTTCTTCGCCTAACTTCCAGTTTCTTCATCCTTCTCATTCGTTCCCCACTAACTACTGCGCCATTCACAGATTTTTATTGACTTTTGTTTTTGGCCTTTTTTCAATGGATTAAAATTTCGGGAGTCAAACAAAGAATCAAAAACAAACCAAAACAAAAGAAACTTTGCTCCCCCCTCCAAAAAAAATATTAATAAACAAAATAAATAAATAAACAAAATAAAAAATGCATAAAATAAAAAAAATTAAATTAAAACAAATAAATAAAATTGAAATAATAATTGTTTCTACTTTTGGCACACGGCCAGCAATTACCCAGTGTATTACTGGTACTTTATTTTATCGACCCCGTAAGGATGAAAGGCAAAGTTAACCTCGGCGGGATTTGAACTCAGAATGGCAAGGGCCGTAACTCTATGCGTCAAAGCATGGCGTCCGACCCTCTACCGATACTGCCAATAATAATAACAACAAAAACAATAACAACAACAATGATAATAATAAATACGTAAAATAAAATAGTATTAAAAAATATATATATCAAGGGCGGTGCCCCAGCATGGCCTCAGCTGGATGGCTGAAACAGGTAAAAGAGTAAAAGATATATAATATTGAGACTTAATTTTAGTCAGAAATACCGGAGAGCGAGTTTATTAGAGGCGGGAAATGAAAGCAAATATGCAGCGAAGTAAATTAACAATCTCAATATTACCACCACCACCATCATCATCATAACCATCATCATCACTCCCACCATGACCACCACCACCACCATCACCATCACCATCACCCCAACCATGAACACCACCACCACCATCATGACCATGAACATAACCACCACCACCATCATGACTATCACCACCACCAACAGCATCACTACAACCACCATCTGACGATCACCACCACCACCTTCATGAACATCACTCTCACCCCAACCATGAACACCACCTCCACTACCACCACGACCACCACCATGACCATCATAACCACCACCACCACCACCATCATGACTATTACCACCACCAACGCCATCACTACAACCACCATCATGACGATCACCACTACCACCATTATCACCACCACCATCACCCCAACCATGAACACCACCTCCACTACTACCACCACCACCACCACCATGACCATGACCATGACCATTATAATCACCACCACCACCATGACTATCACCACCACCAACGCCATCACTACAACCACCATCATGACGATCACCACCACCACCACCATGACCATCACCAATCACTTTATAATTATTGAAAGCTGTAAAAGTACTATGACCTGCATGGACTCAAATTACATTTTCTGACCATTTCAGAGAGCAAAGAGCTAAACTAACCACTACAACTAAATTGACTAACCCCCTTACCCTATTCAGAAATGCTTCCACCGCCCCTGGATCAGATGCTCTTTAAAAATAAAATACAAACGAAGAATAAGGATTCTCGGAATAAAGGCATCTTTATCAAAACCTAAATGGGTTAGTGGCGAATTTTCTTTTATTTGTAAATAGTCGTTAAGACTATCGTCTTGTTCTTTGTCCATTTGTTACTGTCCGTTATGCACTAGAGCCGGCTGTATCGATCTTAAAGTACTGAAACAACGCATCTCTAGCGGTTGACTGATAAGCTGAGATTGTCTGTATCCTGTCTTCGACGATATTAGTTTTATTCATATATATATATATATATATATATATAAGCAGAGGTTATATTTAATTTGTTGGGACTCAACAAGCTTAAAACATTTTTATAACTGATATGAAGCACTCAACAGCTCCAACCGTTAAGGTTGTCTTTTTTTCAGGGTATGTCAATATTTATTTATAAAACTAATTCTGGATTGTATTTTATCTG